>JBAGKK010426608.1:0-17878 GCA_037177015.1 Euceroptres primus
GTTAAATTTTATTTTAAAGAGGGAAAATGGCAAAAATTTTGCTTTTTGCCCCGGGTGCAATCGAGTGTTGTCAAATATGGCTGAAGAGAGGTTAAGAAATAATATGTAAGTTCATGATTCCTAAGCTTTAAATGTTTTAACGAATACAACACTATTATTTTGTAAGTTATAAAGGTTTGAAAAACCCCTTTTTTAGGAAAAGATGCGTTGTAGTAGAAGAAATAGGAAGCGACCACCTCATTCACCACTCATTTTAAAATTTTTTTAAATACACGAATAAGATCTAGAAATATAAGAAATAATTATATAGAACAATTAAAAATTTTTCTAAAATATGACCGCAATCAGTTTCAAGTGATCATTCATGGAGTGACCCAAATATTATAATGTTAATTTTTGTAATAATATTTAAATAATTTATCAGTTAATTGGAATGGATTTTTGCTAAAATCAACATCAGAGGAAATATAAATAAATAATTATTTAGTTAAAAGAAAAACTTTTTCGATTTTTTAATTATCAAATTTATTTCATGAGAGACCTTAACAAGATGTTAACCTAATTTTCAATTGACCTTTCTTAGAAGATCAAATATATTTTAAGAATTTTTTTTTATAAAAAAAGTTTGTGGAGACCAAAAACAGGATAATCCTGATGACTGGGTTTACAAAGTACTTATATATTCTAGGTTTTGAATCTTAGAGTTTCAAAAATTGCAATATTCAAAATTGCTGACTTCTAAACAGATTCATATAGCTATTTCAATTTTAGAAATTGTTATCATCTACCTTCAGTGAAAAGAAAAAATTTACAGAACAATTCACTATTATAAGTTCAATAAATATATTTTTTATTTTTCGCTTTCAGAAGAATAATTTTGAAAATCGATATACATCGAGAGATCTGCCTTATCAGAATTTTTTTCAAAATAATAAACCCCCTTGAAAGTGAATAAGCAGGGGTTGATTTTAAATAATTGCTATAATATACTCATGCAATAATTGGAGAGGAATTTGAAATGGATAAATATAAAAAATATATAAAACAGAATATATCAATAACAATTTCTATTGAGAGCACCTACTGAAAAGCTGACGTTTTCATATAGAATTACGCTAAGAACCATCGACCGAAACGAGTGAACGAACTTCAGTTGCTGGTGATTCCTTTGCTAGCATTGCCAAGTAGCAGTCGCATAACTGTTTTTACTATGATATTTGTCGCAGGCTCTACTCTCGCTTTGATTGCTGGTATTTTACTTTTTCACAAACCAAGAAATAAAATAATGTTTATTATTAACGCTCTGATTTACGAAATTAAATACAATACGATGGGAGTTCAAGAAGTTGTCAAGGATCACGTGTTCGCAAGGTACAACAAAACCGGTGAGAAAGCATGAATTTGAATGAAAATTAGTTAGAAAAATTATAATATTAATTCTAAAGAGGGTGAAAGATGAGACTGATCATTATTTTGTTAAATAAGCTTAAAACTGTAATTATTTCAAATTTTTAGAATTTATCTTTAAAAATATCACATGACCTATATATTTCATTTTGTATGGTTTCTCGTAAATACATGGTGTTTCCGATTCTCTGTTTCTGTGAGTTTTTATTTTTTGGGCATCTCAAGCATTTTTTACTAGGAATTTCATGAATTGCAAGATTGCAATAAGGAAAGTTTTCAAGAATAAAAATCAGCATTTTAATGTTAGAAGTGTTAAAATAGGATATGAATGTCATGTAGTATTTCGGTCAACGAGAAATGAAAGTTACGAAAGTTGTTTCGGTCTTTAAAGAGGATATAATTGATGTAATATTTATTTTCTTCCTGTTTTTGGTAATTGAATTGTTTGATTTTTACTTAACAAAAAATTGTGAATCTTAAAAAAAATCCTTTTTTGTCAATTCTATTCAAAATGAACAGTTTTTACTTTTATTTTTGTAAAATAAATTTAATTGTAAACAAATTTTTAATTACAAGAAAGCAATTTTATATACAGATGAAATTTATATATTTTTTTTAGATTTGCCACGAAAAGGTGGCAAAGTAGCAATAGTCACAGGTGGTTCTCGAGGAATTGGAAGTCACGTAGTAAAAATGTTACTACAATGTGACATGGAAGTGATCGTTGGTAATAATTAAAAACTATTTTGAAATTCAAAATCTAATTTTACAAAAATCTTATTCGACTTTATATTTTTTTCCAGCCTGTAGAAATCTCAGTGCTGGCGATGATGCTATTCGCCAAATCAGAGAATCCGGAGTGATCTCTGGCACTGCGAGAGTTTATCAACTCGATAATTCCAGTTTTGAATCTGTTCGGAAATTCGCTGGAGAGATTAAAAGAGACTACAAGAAAATTGATGTTCTAGTAAATAATGGTACTTAACTTTTAGAATATTAAAAAAAATAATTTTCTAAAATTTTTTTAAATACCTAACGAATTAAATTTGTTTCTAGCTGGTATCATGTTTACTCCTTATTCTAAGACAAAAGATGGATTTGAACAACAATGGGCAGTTAATTATTTATCCCACTTTCTGTTAACGTCATTATTATTGCCGCTACTAAAAAAAGGTGGGAGTTCTAATGAAAGTACGAGAGTCATTAACGTCTCGTCTTGTGCCCATCTTGTTGGAACAATTGATTTTGATAACATTGATTACAGGTATGAAACGGTATTTTGAATTTGAACAATTCTTTTGATTTAATTTTTAATTTCAGTCAACTTTATTTTAAATAGAAATTGCTTTTATGAAGACATCTAATGAATAAATAATTCATGATAGAATATTTCAGATAGTGTGGAAATGGAAATTTTAAATTATAATGATGCGAATAATTTCCATATTTTCACATTAGAAATTCTAATTTCCTTGCATGTGAATATCTTTATTCTTTCTTATCTTCTCAAATTAGATAAACTTTAGAACTTTTAAAATTAGATCGTCTAGTTTAAATTTTCTTTAAAATGGAATCTCAAAATAATCATTTCACTACTTAATTTCCCCATTTGTTTTTAGATTTTTCAGTGTAAACTCTTTACAGTTTCAGTAAAAGAAATTATATTAACTTGAAAAAATTAAAGGTTTTTTTCTAACTAACTTGAAATTAAAGGTTTTCAAACTTCTGTTTTTGCAGTCGGGGATTTCTCACAAAACTGGCGTATGCTCGAAGCAAACTCGCTCAAGTTATGTTTACAAAAACGATTCAAGAACTCTTTTCTGTCAAAAAATTGCACATACAATCTTATGCAGTTCATCCTGGAATTGTCAATACAGACCTCTTTCAACACACACACATGAAGCATTTTAAATTGTTCTGCAATATAATTTTCAAGGTAAAAGTCTACATTAGATCTTCTATTTTCAGTTTTCATCTAAAAATGAAAAAAAGTTCCTACTTAAAAAAATATTTTTAGACTCCGCAGCAAGGTGCAACACCAGTTGTTTATGCAGCTGTGAATGAATCGATCGAAGACAAAGGTGGAATATATATTTCCAACTGCCTAGAAACTCGTGTGAATCCTCAAGTCCTGGATTCATCAGCTCGAGATCGTCTCTTCAAACTTTCTCTGGAACAGGTTGAACTTAAAGCCTTCTTTGAATCGTAATCAAAGATCTATATACCTTTTTTTTATAAATCAGTCATTCCTTCCATAACTTATAAATATTAAGTCTTAAAGCATTTTATTTCTTTGCAGTAGTATTTATTGCAGTATTAACGAATTTATTAATTCTGAAGCACTTGACGCATTTACTCTTATTTATTGTGGAATATTCAACATACACTCGTGGTTGACTAGAGGACCGGTGACTAGAGGACCAGCTTCATGGTCGTTCACGCTTCACTGATTCTGTCTCCCCCCGAGCGTCCTTGACCGGCCTACATCGCTCGGGCAGTCAGGGCCGTCAGACGTTGTTTACATCACGACTCTCTGCGTATTTACTTTTGTACGTTCAGAGACTATATACGTCCTGAATGTTGACTATATACGTCCTGAATGTTGACATAAGATGCTCGCTCGAATAGCATTGCTTAGAGGACCGTCTACCCTCGAGCTCGGTCCTTTAATCAACGACGAGTGTAGTTGAATTTTCATTTTACTTATTTATTCTAAAGCACTCGGAGGGTACCAATAAAAACATCCGATACATTTTTAAATGATTTAATTACAAATATGTATGCCTACATTTGTAGCGAGTGAGTGCATTTCATGATACTGTCTAGCGACGACGCGTTTCTCACAAAATGAGCAACATTATGAAGTTCAAATAATCGTCAAGAAATGTTATTTTGTTAAGTTTTTTCCAGCTTAGCGTTGTTACAAATGCATACAATTTTATGGAAATATTTTGTAAATAAATCCTCTCCAGATTAATCTCAAATAAATCATTTTCAGAGGCACTAAAATTCGTATTGTGAATTCGATTTAAACCCTTGATAACGAAGCAAGAAACAAACTAATTTGACATTCTATATCTATTTGTTATCGCAGCCTTCAGATTCATTATTCCTGTATTTGAATAGTCTTGTGGCTTGCATATTTTATTGACGATTCGCACAATCTTAGTGCAGCAGATGGAAGATTCAAGAGTATCTCCTATCTTTTTGTGCAGGCAGAAAATCTAAACGAGTGTTTCATGCATAAAACACCGAATAGATTAACAGTCATTTGAAATTGAGTAGGGGCCACGAAAGGTGATTCATAATTTGCGTTAATTGCTACAACAGATCGACACGTAACTGCAGTTTGCAACGATTAAAAAAAACAAAGTATCGAAAAAACGATTTGAAAAAAACGAACGAGAATTAAAAATTGACGACGGAAAATGGTCAATCTCAATGAAAGAAATTATTTCTGAAAGTTTAGTCCCTCTAGATCTGTCGGAACTCATCCCTTTTCTACCCGTAATACTTAAAAAATTCCTGAAAACTTCTCTAAAGTCGAGACCACGAATTTTTCGATGCAAAGTAGTTTCAATTGACAAGAAAAAAGCCATGTCAAATTTTCAGCCCCCTAAACGCCTCGGAACTCACCCCTTTTCCATCCCTAATACTTAAAAAAGTCCTGAAAAATTCCCAACATTAAAAACAACGAATTTTTCGATGCAAAGTAGTTTCAATTGACAAGAGAAAAGCCATATAAAATTTTCAGCCCCTTAAACGCCTCGGATCTCACTCCTCTTCCACCCCCAATATTTAAAAAATTCCTGGATACTGCCCAAAATTCGAGACCACGAATTTTTCGATGCGAAGTAGTTTCAATTGATAAGAAAAATGCCACATAAAATTTTCAGATCCCTAAACACATCAGATCTCACCCTTTATTCAACTCTAATAATTAAAAAAATTCCTAGAAACTGCCCAAAATTAGAGACCACGAATTTTTCGATGCAGAGTAGTTTCAATTTAAAAGGTCGCGAATTTTCGGTACTGACCAGGAATTTTTTAAGTATTAGGGGTAGAAAAGGGGCTAGATCAGAAGCGTTAAGGAGGCTGCAAATATTATATGACTTTCTTTTGGTCAAATGAAACTACTTTACGTGGAAAAATTTGTGGTCTTGAATTTTAGGCAGATTCCAGGAGTTTTTTAAGTATTAGGGGCTGAAAAAGGGTGAAATATGAGGTTTTTAAGGGACTGAACATTTTATATAGCTTCCCTCTTATCCATTGAAATTACTTTGCATCGAAAAATTTGTGGTCTTGAATTTTGGGTTGTTTCCAGGAATTTTTTAAATATTAGGGGTGGAAAAGAGGTGAGATCCGAGGCGTTTAGGGGATTAAAATTTTATATGTCTTTCTTCCTGTCAATTGAAACTACACTCGTCGCCGAATCGAAAGCCCCCGAACCGAAAACCACCTTCATGGTCGTTCACGCTTCATTGATTCTGCCCCCGCCCCTGAGCGTCCCGCGACGGCGCCATCGCTCGAGTAGTCAGGGTCGCCAGACGTTGTTTACATCACGACTCTCTGCGCATTTACTTTTGTACGTTCAGAGACTATATACGCGGTCCTGAATGTTGACATAAGACTGCTCACTCGAAAGCTTCGAATCGAGAACCGTCTACCCCCGAGCCCGGTTCTCGATTCGGCGACGAGTGTACTTTGCATCGAAAAATTCGTGGTCTCAAATTTTGGGTGGTTTCCAGAAATTTTTTAGGCATTAGATATCGTCCATAAACTAAGTAGCCTTTTGGCTATAGTGTGGTATACTCGTGCCTTCCTCAGTTGCTTGGCATAGAGGGAGATACGAAAGGCTACGTAGTTTATGGACGATCCCTTACGGGTGGAAAAGAAGTGAGATCCGAGGCGATTTGGGGGTTTAAAATTTTATATGGCTTTCTTCCTGTGAATTGAAACTACTTTGATAAAAAATTCGTGTAATTGAATTTTGGGTAGTTTCTAGGAATTTTTTAAATATCAAGGGTGGAAAAGAAATGAGATCTGAAAGTTTTTGGGGGATAACAATTTTATGTCTTTCTTTTGCATCAATCGAAACTTCTTTATTCGAAAAATTCGTGGTTTAGGATTTTGGGTAAATTCCTTGAATTTTTTAAGCTTTAGAGGCTGAAAAAGGGTGAGATCCGAAAGTCTTAGAGGGATGAAAATTTTATATGCACTTTTCGTTTTAAATTGAAACTACACTACATCGAAAAATTCGTAGTTTTGAACTTTGGGTAGTTTCTAGGAATTTTCTTAGTATCAGGGGTGAAGTGTTGAGATCCGAGGCATTTAGAGGGTTTAACATTTTATATGGCGTTCTTCTAGTCAATTGAAACTACTTTGCATAAAAAAATTCGTAGTCTCGAACTTTGGGTAGTTTCCAGGAATTTTCTTAGTATCAGGGGTGGAAAAGTGATGAGAACCGAGGCATTTAGGGGGAAGCAAATTTAATATAGCTTTCCTCTTGTCAATTGAAACTATTTTGCATTTAAAAATTCGTGGTCTTGAATTTTGGGTAGTTCCCAGGAAATTTTTAAGTATTAGGGGTGGAAAAGGGGTGAAGTCCGAGGCGTTTAGGGGGCTGAAAATTTTATATGGGTTTCTTCTTGTCAATTGAAACTATTCTGCATCGCAAAATTCGTGGTCTCGAATTTTGGGTAATTTCCAGACATTTTTTAAATATTAGTCGTGGAAAAAAGGTGAGATCCGAGGCGTTTAGGGGGCTGAAACTTTTATATTTCTTTCTTCTTGTTAATTGAAAGTACTTTGCATCGAAAAATTCGTAGGTATTAAATTTTGTGGAGTTTCCAGGAATTTATTAAGTATTAGTAGTGGAAAAGGGATGAAATCTGAAATTTTTAGGGGGATGACAATTTTATGTATTTCTTTTGTATTAATCGAAACTTCTTTAATCGAAAAGTTCGTGATTTGTAGTTTTGGGTTGATTCCTTGAATTTTTTAAGCCTGAGAGGCTGAAAAAGGGTGAGATCCGAAAGTTTTAAAGAAATGAAAATTTTATAGGGTCTTTTCGTTTTAAATTGAAACTACTCTGCATCGATAAATTCGTGGTCTCGAACTTTGGGTAGTTTCCAGGAATTTTTTTAGTATCAGAGGTGGAAAAGTGGTGAGATCCGAGGCGTTTAGGGGGTTGAAAATTTTATATAGCGTTCTTCTTGTCAATTGAAACTACTTTGCATAAAAAAATTCGTGGTCTCAAACTTTGGGTAGATTCCAGGAATTTTTTTAGTATCAGGGGTGGAAAAGGGGTGAATTTCGAGGCGTTTAGGAGGCTGAAAATTTGATATGGCTCTCTTCTTGTCAATTGAAGGGGTGAGTTCCGAGGGATCTAGAGGGACGAAACTTTCAGAAATACTTTCTTTCATTGAAATTGACAATTTTCCGTCTTGAATTTTTTAGTCTCGCGTGTTTTTTCCAAATCGTGTTTTCGATGCTTCGTTTTTTTTTATGGTTGCCAACTGCAGTTACGTAAATCGATGATTATCACTCCGATGGATATAAGCAATTACTTCACAAAAGTAAAGAATAATAATGCCCACGATGAAAAGCCGTTACACTAATTTCTCGCGACTTCACGACAACTAAACTCACTTTTGAGTTGATATGTCTTTTCACTATCTATATCGATGCATTTATCTTCTTTCGGAGGATTACCAGGAGAATATTGCAAAGACAGAAAGCAATCGTCGCTTGTAACTTAATCAGTATCACCAGAAATTTTTTACAACACTTAAAATTAAATAACCAGCGATTTATATTAAAATGTTACTTCAACAAATCTTCAACATTTTTACTAAATTTTAGATTCCGCCGTATGATTGTTTTTCCATTTTGAAATGAGGGATAGATTTGAAACAATTATTTTTAATTCCGTGTGTAGAAAAGCAAAAACTTCAACAAAACAATTCTTAATGCAACAATTGTATTCTTTAAGTAAGTGCATTCAAAGTTTATACCTGAGGCACCGCGAGACATATTTTCAGATTGTGTCTAGAGTAACTTTTATAAAAGTAACCAAAAATTAAATTTAAATTAAATAAAAATACAGTAATTACCGTTACTCTAGGCACATTGTTTGCAGAACCATGACATACATCACATTCGAGGAAAGTAACTGCTCGACTAATTGTAAAATTCTAAGTTTTGAACTTTTGCATTGGTCGTTGAAAATAGAAAAGTCTAACGCTACGTGCCTCTTTCTCATCATCTAATAAAAATTGCATTTTTTACATGCACAGTATACGAACAGGAGTAAAAAGAACTCTTGTCAAAATTCTAGCACCGATTAGCTATATCTACGGATAAATAAGTTTTAAAAATTTGCGACTTTGATAATTGTTACATGTCCTACTTTTATACATCGCTTTAACATTAAAAACTTACTGCTTGTACAGTAATTACTAATGATGAAGATCTAGTAATAGATTGACTAAAAGGTTTCTTTTCGTTGTTACCATTAACTTTAGTCTTGAAGAGATCTCGCAATCACTCATTTCCGGTAACAACAACCTAACTAGCAAGTTTGCATAATGAGAAAACAAATGTAATGATTACGGTTGATATAAATAATTGTACATTTCCCTTGTCCGAATATTCAACAGTAACTGTTCGAATATTTTCGAAGTGTTGATATTATTTTAAGACAAGGACGTGGAAAGACTAGAGCAATGTTCTAACAAAAATATAATATTTGTAATCGAAACTGTGACTGTTTGTCTTTTTGTAAAACAGACTTTTCGGAAAAATTAATACTTCAGAAAAAAAACTAAATCAGTCAAGAAAATGTAATTTTTTAATTAGATTTTAATTTTCAAATAGTCACGAAAAATCTATTTGATTTTGGGCTGTGTAAAAAAAATAAAAGATATAAGCATTTAATGATTAAAAGAAAAATAAATAACATTCGGGTTAATCACCTAAGAATCTCTTTAAAAAACCATCCGATTATCGATGTAGAATTTGAGTCTTGATTTAAGGGTAAGAATAACGTCGGAAATCTTTGACGATATAAGTAGCGATTATAAAATTCCGTCAGAGGTTAATTCTATTACTTAATTAATTATTAATTTGTTTTGAAATTGGGGTGAAAACGCGAGTTTAGAATCTCAAAGTTTACGACGTTACATCTTGCATCTCTTGTGCAACATAACAATAAGCTTTGACGTCTACATTCTAAATTTACTCGATAAAAAACCTATTCTAAAACCTCTTAAAAAAACTTCAATTACTAGCTTTCAGCTAATAATGATCATTGATAATTTAAACGCGATGCAAGTGGGTGGCAGAAAATTATTTTTAATCAAGTACTTTTCTCTAAATTCAAACTAATTCTACCTTTAAGTCTTAAAACTATGCGATTTAGTTTTGCATGTTTATTAAAATTCCCAGAAGATACGAAAAAGCGAGGAAAATCTTCGAAACATAGAAATACCTCACACATGACGGAATCTGAATTTTTCTCTGCACTGCCTATATAATTTTATCCCCACAAGAGTTACTGAAATTGGATTCAAATATAATCCGTTAATTTCAATTCCTCTGAATACCATCCCAGGTGAATTAAAAAATTGCAAGTTATGTGCAGGTAGAAAATAGTTTGTGGTTGAGTTGATAATTTAAGTAAAGCACTTTGGTGAATAAAACCTCCTCGTAATGGAACAAGCTTGTTAACTAAAAGCTGTCTCTTGTTTTAAATAAATCAGATAACTTAAATTGTATTGGAAATTATTACTTAGGAGAGGCGGCTGCATCCACAACTGGAACTATCTCCTATTGACGTCATTTTCCCGTTGATAGAGGTTGCACTTGTTTCGTATCTTGGTAACTCCTTGCAACGCGCTTGCTGTAAGGAAAATGATTTTAATTAGATTAACTGTTTGATTACTTGTTTAGTTATTATTTACTTAATTGTACCCTATTAATCAGCTAAACTTTAAACTTTAATTAACTAGTGATTTAGAAATTCGCTGTTTTACCTCCATAAGCTCGGCTGCGATTTCCATAAACAACCTTTCAACGTTTTCTGCTTCCTTCGCAGAAGTTTCCAGGAAGTACATACCGTGGCGTTGAGCAAAATCTTCCCCAACGTGCGTCGGTATTTCCCTATCTTCTCGATCGATCTTGCTTCCTGTAAATTAATAACCATATAATTTATTGAACTTAATGAACGTAAACCCAGATGCTTTAGATTTCTGTTTTTTAACTAACCAACTAATATCCTGAGTACTTTGTCGCTCGCGTACTCTTCAATTTCTCTGAGCCAGTCAGGCAGACAGTCGAAGGTTGGTTGGCAAGAAATATCGTATACTAAAATCAGGGCATGAGCTGATCTGTAATAACTCTGAGTGATCGATCGAAATCTCTCTTGACCGGCTGTATCCCAAATTTGAAGCTGAAAACAATTAAATTTATGAATTCCTAGTTTCGCGTCCCTTTTTCCAAAAATAAAACATTTACGAAGAGCTCTTTTCTTTAACTGTAGATGTAAATTAGAAGAATATGTACCTTTACTTTCTCATTCTCTACTCCCACAGTTTTTATCATAAAATCAACACCGATCGTTGCTCCTTGTCCCGGTGGGAATAAACCCTGAAACAAATAATGTAAAGATTTTTAAATGAACGTAGGTTAGTGCTAAGGTGTACGTAACTGCAGTTTGCAATGATTAAAAAAAAAACGAAGCATTGAAAACACGATTTGGAAAAAATGAGAGAGACCAAAAAATTGACGACGGAAAATGGTCAATCTCAATGAAATAAAGTATTTCTGAAAGTTTCGTCTCTCTAGATCCCTCGGAACTCACCCCTTTTCCACCCCTAATACTTAAAAAATTCCTGGAAACTTCCCAAAATTCGAGAACACGAATTTTTCGATGCAGAGTAGCTTTAATTTAAAACGAAAAAGCCATATAAAATTTCCATCCCTCTAGAACTTTCGGATCTCTCCCTTTTTCAGCCCCTGCTAAGGCTTAAAAAATTCTTGGAATCTACCCAAAATCCCAAACCACGAATTTTTCGATTAAAGAAGTTTCAATTGATAAAAAGAAAGACATAATTTGTTTGGACGACTAAGAACCATTCACAATCGAAAAATGAATTTTCTGAACAGTATCAAAGTCTGTGGCTTAATTCAGACATGAAATGCAAAGCCCAACCTTAAGTTTCCGGCTCTTTAGAGACAGAAGTACCCCGACGAGAAAAGATGGAGAAAGTAACCGAAAAGAGAGTCAACCTATCCAACCTTTCACTCAATTTTCTTCCCCCCATCTCCGTCATTCTCACAGTAAAAAAGAAGAGAGTGTACCACAGACCTACCTACACCAACATGTTTCGAGGCCAATTTATACCGCCTCATCAGGGTGAATATATGGGTTTAAACAGGTTAAAACATTTTTCTTTTAAAACAATGTGCATTTTTTCTATCATTATAACAAAGTTCTTTTTTCAAAAGTTTTAATTCATTATTTTTATAAAATAACAAACTTCTGCTATCTTACAAAAATTTTATGAAACTATCAAATGCCTGAACAATGCCATTAATTTAAAAAAAAATCTGGCAAAGTATAACAAGGCATTTAATAGTTTCATAAAATTTTTGTAAGATAGTAGAAGTTTGTTGGTTTATAAAAATAATGAATTGAAACTTTTGAAAAAAGAACTTTGTTATAATGATAGAAAAAATGCACATTGTTTTAAAAGAAAAATATTTTAACCTGTTTTAACCCTTATATTCACTTTGATGAGGAGGTATAAATTGGCCTCGAAACATGTTGGTGTAGGTAGGTCTATGGTACACCCTCTTCTTTTTTATTGTGAGAATGACGGAGATGGGGGGAAGAAAAGTGAGTGAGAGGTTGGATATGTAAATTCCTGGTGAAATAAGAAAGACATAAAATTGTTATCCCTTAAAACTTTGAGCTTTCATCCCTTTTCCACCCCTAATACTTAAAAGATTCCTGGAAACTATCCAAAACTCAATACTACAAATTTTTCGATGCAAAGTAGTTTCAATTGACAGGAAGAAAGCCATATAAAATTTTCAGACCCCTAAATGCCTCGGACCTCACCGCTTTTCCACCCCTAATACTTAAAAATTTGTTGAAAATGACCCAAAATTCGAGACGACGAATTTTGCGGTGCAAAGTAGTTTGAATTGATAAAAAGAAAGACAAAATTGTTATCCACCTAAAACTTTTAGATCCTTTTTACCCCTTTTTTTTACCCTTTTTTACCCCTAATACCTAAAGAATTCCTGGAAACTACTCAAAATTCAATACCACGAATTTTTCGAAGCAAAGTAATTTCAATTGACAAGGGGAAAGCTATATAAAATTTTCAGCCCCCTAAATGCCTCATATCTCACCCCTTTTCATCCCCTAATTTGGTCAATTGAAACTACTTTGCATCGAAAAATTCGTGGTCTAGGATTTTGGGTAGATTTCATGAATTGTTTAAGTCTTAAGGGCTGATAAAGGGTAAGATCTGAAACTTCCAGAGGGACAACAATTTTATACGGCCTTGCCGTTTTAAACTGAAACTACTCTGCATCTAAAATTCGTGTTCTCGAATTTTGGGTAATATCCAGGAATTTTTTTAATACCAGGGGTGGAGAAGGGGTGAGATCTAATGCCTTTAGGGGTCTGAAAATTTTATATGGCTTTCCTCTTGGGTCTCCTCTTGAGATCTCTTCGTGGTCTCGAATTTTGGGTAATTTCCAGGAATTTTTTAAATATTAGGAGTGGAAAAAGGGTGAGATCCGTGACGTTTGGGGGACTCAAAATTTTATATGGTTTTTCTCTTGTGAATTGAAACTACTTTTTATCGAAAAATTCGTGGACTCGAATTTTGGGTAAGTTCCAGGAATTTTTTAAATATTAGGGATGGAAAAGGGGTGAGATCTAAGGCCTTTAGGGGACTGAAATTTTTATATTTCTTTCTTCTTGTTAATTGAAACTACTTTGCATTGAAAAATTTGTGGTCTCGAATTTTGGGAAGTATCCAGGAATTTTTTAAGTATTAGGGGTGGAAAAGGGGTGAGTTCCGAGGGATCTAGAGGGCTGAAACTTTTAGAAATACTTTCTTTCATTGAAATTGACCATTTTCCATCGTCAATTTTTTGGTTTTGCTTGTTTTTTCCAAATCGAGTTTTTGATGCTTCGTTTTTTTCAATCGTTGCAAACTGCAGTTACGTGAAGGTCTGAGATGAAAATATATAACAGAGTTCGACAAAATCAAATTCGATTAGCGATTAAAGAATAAGAACCAAAGAAAGGCGTTTTATCGCGAATAACGAATAAATTATATTCAAAGGTCAGTGTATTTGATTTTTTTTATTGATTTCTTATTCCTGAATTCGTTATTCGCGCCTATTTCGTGCGATTAACGATTAATGAATAATGAATGAAAAAATGGAATGCACGAGCTTTTATTTAGTTAAAAATATTTTGCAAGTGGTTATGGCACTATGAAATAAATCCTCGTTTATAAAATACATTGTGATACTATTAAGAGTATGTACCAAGGTGACCAAGTGACCTAATTTTATTATGACCCCCATTTTATTCGTAAATAAACAAATCAAATGAATTTTCAAGAGAAGACAGATGTTTCTCCATCAAGTTTACACCTTTGTCTTCTCTTGAAAATTCATTTGATTTGTCTAGATGTTTCTGAATATCTGTTCCAAATTAATTAATCCATTTAGTATAATGATTTTAAGATTTTTTGAAAACATTAATGCTTTTTACAATAATTAATACTATTTGTAGTAACGAATATTGTTCACTTTAAAGGTTAATTGCTATCCATTTTCAACTGACAGTATTGTAATAAATTCCATATTGATATATGATTTTTACACTTAATATGTAAATAAAATAAAACTAATACCTTCTCATATGATGATGAGAATGTAAAAATATAAAAAAAACAATTTAATTTCTCACATAGCCCACTTATTCTAAAAATTTCTAATTGCATATTTTGAAAACGACTGAGATTTTTTTATATTAATTTGCAAGCATTTAATGAATTCAGTTTAATAAATTAAATAATTATACTTATTGAACAATGCAGAAAGAAATGATTCAATTATAATTCCCTTTTTTTAACAGAAAGCTTTAAGCTGTCAAATAAATTCCTCGATTAACTGCGATAAACTGGCTTTCAGATGTTAGAAATTTCAAACTGTGCTGACTTCAAATTAATCAAAAATCGAATACATACAGAATTAATTTTCACGAATGAAGAATGAATTGAACAGCGAATGAAGTTGCCGACGAATGATAAATAATTTAATAACGGATGAAGTGAATAACGAATAAACGATTGCGCATAAAATTTTTATTCGTAGGTCAATCGAATAATTTCTTAATCGAATAATGCCCAACTCTGATACGTGATAATAGTAAAACTGTTTTTATCTTTGTAATGACTATCCAATGAGTAAATTTTGATAAAAAATCACCCAAAAAATCGTTTTAATCAGAAAAAAATAAAACTCAGAGTTGAAAACTAATGTTCTTCAATGCTTCTTATCTTTAACAACAAGAAACGTCATTATGACAGCTGTTTATCATAGTGACATTGATTTTGTCAAGATATACGAACAATCAAATTTCGTGCATTAAAAAAATCTCAAGCTTCTGATAAAATACTTGCACAACTTAACAAGAGTTGCATTACTCAAGGCAAAATTTTATAAATTATAAGCAAAGAGAAATCGTGATGCAGTGAAATTTAATAGTGAAGCAATAATACTCACTTGAGTGAATCTTCGAACAAGACATGTTTTTCCAACACCGGCATTGCCTACCAGGACAACTTTGAACAGAAATTTGTAATCCTCCATCATCTTTGAAAACACTCTTAGGCAAGAGTGTTAAACAATATTATTATCGCTGCATTTACAAATTGATAAACGCAGTCCTTGAACAGTTTATCCTTGACAGAGGCTTGAAAATTCCATCAACTTTCTCGTCTTTCGCAACGACTCGTTGATCACTGACACTTTTTAAATCCTCAAAATGCTCCTTGATTGCATGATTCACTGAGATTATACGCTTTATAACAATCACGAATAAACAATCAAAAATAGCAAAACACGCTAAACATCTTGGAAAACAATTGGACAACGGTAAAAAGTAAGGATCTGCGATGTCATCTGGTTGTCAGAAGTTAGTTGTTTGTCAGTTTGAGATACTCAATTATCGATTCACGAGTTTCGTTCTGAAGTTGTCTCTCGGCGGGAAATTCAAATCGCCATTAAAAATACCTAAACTTATAACAATTCTTATAATTCGATATTTGCAAAAGTAGTTAAATAAATTCCTGTTTTTAATAATTATAAAGGGGAATCTTAGTTATTTTCAAAATAGAACATAAACTTTTTCGAGTTCAAAATTATTCTAAAATACTTTTAAGCTCAATGGAAATTTGGGAAATAATGGTTTTAAAAACTGGAATACCTTTTTTCATTTTTTATTATAATTAGTAAAAGTAAAGTACAAAAATGATGTAAATTACTTTTTGCCAGATAGAATGATACCGTCGTACTTCTGTTGGAACCACTTCATTGCGTCTTCTTTCGTTAGCCTGTGTTGGAAGCCAACTTTTCCTGTCTTCCTTCTCCTGTGAGCTACATTGAAGCCTGAAATGAATTCGAATTATTGTAGATAGTTTTCTTTAATTTCCAGTTTCATTTTAAAATGAGAAATATTTTGTCGCCTCCATTAAGTAACACACCCAGTAAAAGAAGTGGGCATGAGTTGCAAATAAGAAGCTGTTTATCTAGCACATGTTTTACTATAAAATATAGATAAAGCCTAAATCAGCAGCATCTATGATACCAGAGAATGTGCAAATAAAAGAGGATTTACTATCAATAGGTTTGAAGTAATTTAAAAAACATACCGGGTCGACCAAGTACAACGTAGAAGTCCAAACCGTAGATTCCAATGCTTGGGTCGTATTTGATTCCCAAGTCAATGTGTTCCTGGATGCCAAAACCGAAGTTTCCAGTGCAAGAGAAGTTCTCCTTGCGCAATTCATATTCACGCACCTGTTAAAAAATAAAACCATGGGATAATGGATTAATTAACTTCTAAATTTGCACAGGAAATATTGAAGCATGACAAAATGAACTACTTACTTTCAATCCTCGTTCAAGAATTTCTTCGGCTTTAGCTCCTCGAACTGTGCAATGTACGGCAATTTTTTCGTTCCTACGAATACCAAAGGAACGTACAGTGTATCGGGCTTTCGAGAAAACAGGCTGTTGACCTGTAAGCTGCTCCAAGACCTGGACAAACACAAAAACTGAAAATTAAACTTACTTAAAAGTATCCGAATTTTAAATTATTTTATAATTATCTAGAATTTATCTGCTGCAAATTTAATTAAAATTATATTGCTTAATAAATAAACCATTTATTTTTATAATTGCAAATTAAGGAAAGAAGTCACTAAACTCCGAGATACTTATTTTAAACTGACAATGTCTACTTTCATGTAAGAATATCTTTTGAAATTAGAAATATTTTGTCCTACTTACTTATTTAATTTTGAGGTTATGTTTTACTATAAAATATAGATGAGCACATGTTTTACTATAAAATATAGATAAGGCCTAAATCAGCAGCATCTGATATTAGAGAATGTGCAAATAAAAAATACTTATATTTAATTTTGAGGTTATGGTTGAAAGTAAAAAAAAAGTGAGTACAAAATCAATTCAATAACAAAAGGGTGAACTTACCTTGGAGGCACGAGTTAACCTATCTCCCGACTCGCCGACACAAATGTTTAAACATAATTTGCGGATGCGGACTTCTCGCATAACATTTTTTGATGGATCTTTCGGTTCCTTCTTGGTTTTCTCCTTTCTAGGTTGTTTGGTCTGAGCTTTTGCAGTGTCCTACAATCACACAGACGCATATTTTAAACTCAGACAATATAGATAAATTTTAAAAATCAATGGAAATCTCCCGAAAACTTTAAAACTTGATTTTATAAACGCTGAGAGAGGTTATAATCTCATATGTAAACCGAGTGCAAAACAAGCATGACACGTAGACTGCTGTCACGAAATAAAATTTTTATCTCGCGCCCAGTGCAAAAACTACTGTTGGTCATGTACCAATTAAAGATTTTTGAATCATTCTTAAGAAGTAAATAACCATTTTTGGAATCGATTGGCACGATATTGACGGATTTTGAGAATAAATTTTCAGTTATTTTTTCCCAATAAAATTCACTCACCGCCATCTTGGAGAAAAGGAACTTTTTTTGCTGCGCTCTCTACCGGAAAGGAACTAATTGTACGTATAGGGAAATATTTACAGTAGGACCTCTACCATGTCATGTCGGATCTCCTTTTTCTTTTCACAGTGGTCCTGTAGGAAGAAAAAGGAGAT
>JBAGKK010426713.1:0-17876 GCA_037177015.1 Euceroptres primus
AAGACTGCTTGCTCGAATAGGCTCGGATCGATGACACTCTACCCCCGAGCCGTGCCGTCAATCCGTTAGTCAGTGTATACTAATATGTTATAAAATCTTACACGATATTTTCATTGAGTTTGGATTACGATAGAGCAAGCTAATTGTAATCATCGGAATTCTGCTGCCTTTCACTGAACTAACAATTTATCACATTACACTTCATACAAACATAAAAATATCAATTTCATTCATTTATAAGAATATAAGGTAGTTTGTGAACAAATGTTGATTAAAAATCAGCCTTTTTTCAATTTTAAGTATTGTATTAAATATTGCAATTGATCAGTAAATTTATGTCTGTATAAAAAATTAAATTCGCTCGTAACTATCTTCTTTGCAACCGCTGCAAAGAAACATAAATCCAATCTGCAACAAAATTACAGAAAGTATATTTACTCTTGCTGTAATAATGAACAAAAATACTATAATCTTAGAATTTAGGCTTAATGTATGCAAATAAAATCTGGTTTACTAATGAAAAGGAGCCTAAAAGTTGAGATCTTATAACTTTAAATTGAATGATTTCACTTACTTTGACTTGTTTACCGAGAGCACACCAAAACGTGTGATTAGGCAACATCTCCCAGCCAGTTGCCCCTCTTAAGAATTTTAAAGCAAGGGCGCCTCCAATAAAGTATACTCCCAAAACTACCAGCAGTAATATAAAAAAGACAGATCCACCAGAAATACCTTCTTCTCTTTGGTGTTTACATACGTCTGGTGATATCAGTCGCAAATTCTAAAAAAAATAATTTTCATGTATTAATAACATTTATTAATTTAGCAGACCTGATATTTTTAAAAACTACCGTTATAGACGGATCATTTGACGGCGAGTCCTTTATAAGCGCCGAAGGAGAATTTGGAATTGGACTGCATATTAAATTGATATTTGTAGTATTCGTTTTGTGTTTGTACACTAACGTAAGAATCTGCTCATGGTCTGGATTTAATTTTAATTTGCTTTCTGTCAGATTACCAAGGCTCACAGGACCCTTTTGTGAAGAATCACCTTTGTTCCAAGTGCACAACTGGAAGAACATTATGCAAAATCTGAATTTGAAAACAAAATCTTTATAACAATATATTCGTTAATAATGGCACGGATTCTTACAGACACTGGTTTGTTACATCCATCAAGGACTGATTTATTCGATAGGATAACATCTTTACATGGTTGGAACCAGAATGTTATATTCCCATCGGTAAAATTCAGTGGTCTAGAAGTGAAAACAAATTAAAAAATTATTTAATATCTATTAATATAGTTGCCCCTAATAATGATGGTAAATTCAACTTTTATCACAACAAAAATAGGTAAACAATCTAATGATTGTGTTTTTAGGTGATGAAAGTATAAATATATGTAAATTTCTTATACATGCCTACAATTTATAACCAATGAGGGCAAATAGAATAAAATTACAGTATTTGCGCAGTAAATTTTAAAATCCGGCATAACTCAGAAATTTAGAGGTTATGTGGTATTTAAAGTTTCATTGTTAAAAGTACTGAATAACCCGGATATTTAATAGCAAAAAAGTAATAATTTGTTATTCCATTATAATTTCATTATAATCATTAACATTGTCTGATTGCATAATGCTTGTAAAATAAAAAGTCAAAAAACTAACCCTTGTTTTGCAAGACTAGAAAAATCATAACTAGAGCCATCCGGCAAAACGCAAGAGCACGCACTATTTTGAATACATTCTGAAGTCACTTCGGTACAAAACGAAAGTAGAAATATCGTAGATGTAATAAAAGTCAGATACTTTTTATCCATATTTTATAAATATTCGAAAATTTACATGACTTTACACAACAGTGCACGCACTGACACACACACTGACACACGCAGTTACACACTGGTACACAGTCATACCCTTTTAAACGTCCACGCACCACGCGCGCCAACAAATTGACGATGGATTCGCCAACAATGCCAACATACACAACAAAATGTGCATTATTTGTCTGAATTTCTGCAGTGTGTTAATGTGAATTTTTACGTGTTTCACTCAATTCTATTTTTAGAATAATTGAGAGTGTATTCAGTATAAATCTAATATATTATAAACTTCGAAGAACGAACATAACCTCAAATTCACATACCGTGAGGGCAAAGTCTTTTTTTGCGACTCAGTTATTTTTATGGGTGTACCCTACGCGCCGTTCCTGGCTAAAATTTTCGCAAAATAAATTGCGAAACGTTCTTGCAAGTTATCCAACATACTACGTACGTCAATCGGAAGGTGATTGCATGGCAAAAAAATACTGTTCTGACGCAAATGAGTTAAAAAAAAGGTTCACCGTCAAATTACATTTGTGCGTGCTATCAATAAAAGCAGTTTGCGTAAGTTTTCCTACATTTCCTTTATTTATAGATTTAGCAACGAGAATCTTTTATCTCCGTAAAACTACATTTTTCTTAAATGATAAACAATTAAGATTCTTGAAGTAAGGTAAATGTCCCAGTAATCGTAACCTTAGTCCCAGTAATCCTTTCGCCGTAAAGCTAATTTTTTAAGCATTTATAATTGCTTGCTATTGATTTTTATAACAAATAATGCTAAAGCTCGTTATTTTTTGTTACTAAATATTTTTTTTAAAGATCTTTTAGAATCATTTCTTTAGGTTATGTGCCAATTGCACGATTACTGATGGGACCGGTACGATTACTAGGACATCTACTTTATCGTGCACCTGTAAATCTATAATGTTATTTTTATTAGCACACTTCGAAAGAATGTAATTTCAGTAGTTTGTAGTGCATTTTTACAATGTGAATTTGTTTATTTCAATCGTAGTTAACACACTCTTCGTAAGTAACTCATTTTGTAATCGTTCTAATTCAATGCAAATTATAACCTCAAACTATATACATTTTTCATATTTCAAATAAGAATTCGAAAGAATGTTTAGAAACTACAGTTTTACATTTAATTACAAATCAATATTCAGAGTAACTAATGAGGTTTATTCATGAGTAACTGTTCATATTTCTCTGCAATGCATTGCGAAATCAAATAGACACTTCAAAATAAACGTGCATGTCAAGGTCCTTCTCGATACCATAAAAAATCTATTGCTCATGTTATTAACAGATTCACACTTACATGTTGCAAGTAATTTAAGGATTAGGTATTAGTAATGTGATAAAATTTGTTGCCAACGTTGATTTACTTGATAATTTATATTCAACAGGTTCTGAGAAGAGGGATGTGAACATTCATTCAATAAAAGATATGTAGAAATGGCCCGCAGTCTGCCAGACCGTGTAGCTGGTCTTTATTATGCCCACGGCCTATTTTGTTCATCTCATCCTATTATTGCGATTTCATTTGCAATTTCTGTCATATTACTATGCAGGTTTGTACATAGAATTTAATCAGGAAGTTCGTATGGGGATATAGTAAAAATAATACCTTCTGTGTTGAGAATGTAATAATCTTCATTGACAGCTATCCATTGGTAAATCTGCCGATGCCTGGGAATGCACCCAAAGTTAATATCAATCACACGACAATAGCATCAAATGGTTCCAAGAATTCCGAATTTTATGTTCAACAAGTGGTACTTCGGGTTGGAGTAATACCATGGACAGAAGATTTATCTCTAATGGATGCCTTCAGAGGTCCTCTCTTTGAAATTTTTAATCTTTTGGAAATTATACAAAATTACCAAGATCAAGAAACGTGAGTAGAAATTACTACAACATTACTAATTACTACAACATTATTAAAATAAATAAAGTAGTTTCTTAAGAAAGTCAAAGTCTACTTCTTTTTTCTCATCTTATTACAGGCAAAATTCTCTGAGTCAAGTTTGCTTACACGTAGAAGGAGTCAAGAAAAGAAATCTGAAAAAGCCAGATGTTTTGCCTGAATATAATTGTCTCGTTCTCTCCCCAGCAAATTTTTGGCAAAGAAGCATTGAATCTTTCGGCCAGGATACTAATCTGATCGGCACTATATTTTCATATCAGGTATGAGTTCCAGTTTCTGATTCTCCCTTCAATAAAATAAAACTACTGTGTTTACAATCTTTCTCAAATTTATTTGTATTTAATTGTACCATTCATTTTAACAGAGCCTTCAGAAAGGAAAAATAAGCATAGCTGAAATGCTATTTGGAATGAGTTTAAAAGAAACAGGAGTTAAAAGGTATCCTATTCGTGTTCGACAAAGAATTTTACAATATGCAGTTACTATATTTTTAAAGGAGCACGATTCAAGGTATAAAAGCTGAACTTTCATTGATTATACAATAACTATCATCAGTAATAAATCAACCGAATTGCATTATTAAAATTTGTACGGTATTTTTAGGTTCATTGGTGGTTTAAAACATCGATTGACGTCCTATTATCCTCTTCATCAACCAGACAACAAAAATACGTCTAGTCCCCTTCGTACCGATGAAACTCTGCACATATTTTATCCCGGTGATTTCAACTACAGTGACTTCTTTCCCTTGACCATGACGTTTGTCGCTTTATTCGTTTACGTGTACTTCTCAGTGAGAAAAATAGAATTAGTGAAATCTAAATTTGGAATGGCTTTTAGTGCTACAGTCACTGTGATATCCTCACTTTCAATGACTGTTGGCGTGTGTTTCTTCTTTGGATTGACCTTAAGTTTGAGTGGAAAGGAAGTGTTTCCTTACTTAGTGATTATCGTTGGATTGGAAAATGTGTTGGTTTTAACAAAAAGTGTAGTGAGTACTCCATCGAATTTAGATGTGAAAATCCGTGTTGCACAAGGTTTATCAAAAGAAGGATGGTCCATAACTAAAAACTTACTAACTGAAGTCACCATTCTGACTATTGGATTGTTTACATTCGTACCTGCGATACAGGAATTTTGTATATTTGCCATTGTGGGACTTTTGAATGATTTCTTTCTGCAGATGGTATTCTTTTCAACCATTCTTGCGATTGATATTAAGAGATCAGAGTTCTCTAATGAGAATTCGAAGTACCATTTTTCAAACGACCCATCCTTGCGCAAACAGCCTTTCACAACAACGATTTCTAATAAAAAGCCCAATATATTTCGATCCAAGTCTCATCCAAAATTGAATGGTATAGCTGGACCGACAAATGTCATAGCTCCAAATACTCAAAATACAACGCCTTTGGTAAAAATTCCCAAGCGTCTCAAGGTAGTGCATTTTTGGGCGAGGACGAGGATTTTTCAGCGAGCATTTATGGTTTGGATGGTTGTTTGGATTAGTATGATAATTTATAACTCCGGCATTATTGAACACGTGATTCATTTGAGTAATACCCTGAAACAAGAATCCGATATCGACGGATATACAATGGATAGACCTGACATTTTAGACAATTACATTGAAATGAGCACAGTGAAACCAGTTCTAACTTCTCCGACGACAGTGGCGCCTAATCACTTGAATGATCAGGTATGCTACATTTTAATTGAATTAGAATGGCATTATTTTTTAAAACATAGGGTCTTTGCAGAATAGATCGCCGAATCCTTATTGCGACCTATTTAAAAAATTTGATAATGAGCTATAATATTTCTGGATGTTCCTAGAATTAAATTTCACTATTTATATGACAAACAACAAACAAAACCTCAAACTTTGGTATATTTAACTTTAGTTCTCACCCGTATTATTACGTTCAAAATAATGAATTTTCTTTTCAACAAAAGTTAAACCCCTAATATTAATAAATAAATAAAAAAACTTTTAATTTCGACGCACCTTTAAGCATAAATCTGTCTCTTCAAACTTGAAACTTTACTCAAATCCGGCTTTTCTTCTTCGTATATCTCCTAAGATGAAAAAGAATAAAATATAAAATTAACAGGACACGTTTATATTATCAGTATCTACGTGCCCGATATGCAAATTCGATGGGACCTCGCTTGGTTATTAATTTATATAACTTTAAAAATCATGCAAGGTTAATCCCATTTTAATTCTTTCGAAACGAAAAGAGTTTATCTACAAAATTTTATTGTTCTACTTATTTTATTCAAAAATATTGTAATATTGGAATGTTCTCTTTCTTTTTTTTAAAGTTGTAAAAAATATGAATTACTATTAAAGTTAAAATATATAGAATTATATTTTTGATTTAAGATTCTAAAAATATCGTGTCATTATTCTTCCTAAAGAACTTTCCAATATTATATTTTTAAATTAAATAAATAGAACGATAAAATTTTGTAGGCAAACTTCAATCGTACAGTCTTTTTGTTTCGTAAGAGTTAAAGTGGGATTATGAAGTTATATATGGGATGGGATTAAAAATGGGATTTAAAGTTATATAAATTAATAACTAAGCGAGGTCTCATCGATTTTGCATATCGAGTGTGTAGAGATTGATAATATAAACGTGTCCTGTAAAATTTATATATTATTATTTTTCATCTTAGGAGATGTACGAAGAAGAAAACGCCGTATTTAAGTAATGTTCCAAGTTTGAAGAAGTAACTGCAGTTTGCAACGATTAAAAAAAATGAAGCATCGAAAACACGATTTGGAAAAAACAAGAGAGAACAAGAAAATTAACGGCGGAAAATAGTCAATCTCAATGAAAGCAAGTATTTCTGAAAGTTTCGTCCTTCTAGATCCCTCGGAACTTACTCCTTTTCCACCCCTAATACTTAAAAAATTCCTGGAAACTATCCAAAATTCGAGACCACGAATTTTTCGATGCAAAGTAGTTTCAATTGACCAGAAGAAAGCCATATAAAATTTTCAGTCCCCAAAACGCATCGGATCTCACCCCTTTTCCACCCCTAATACTTAAAAAATTCATGGTAACTACCCAAAAGTCGGGACCACGAATTTTTCTATGCAGAGTAGTTTCAATTTAAAACGACAAGGCCATGTAAAATTTTTATTCCTCTAGAACTTTCGGATCTCATTATTTTTCAGCCTCTGAGACTTAAAAAATTCATGGAATCTACCCAAAATTCCAGACCACGCATTTTTCGATGCAAAGTATTTTCAATTGACCATAAGAAAGCCATAAAAAATTTGCAACCCCCTAAACGCCTTGGATCTCACCCCTTTACCACCCCTGATATTTAAAAAATTCCTAGAAACTACCCAAAATTCGAGACCACGAATGTAGAGTAGTTTCAGTTTGAAACGAAAAGGCCAGATAAAATTTGAATCCCCATAAACGCCTCGGATGTCACCCCTTTTCGATCCCTAAGATTTAAAAAATTCCTAGAAACTACCCAAAATTCGATACCACAAATTGTTCAATGCAGTGTAGTTTCAATTTAAAACGAAAAGGCCAGATAAAATTTGCGACCCCCTAAACGCCCCGGATCTTACATCTTTTCCATCCCTAATGCTTAAAAAATTCTTGGACAGAAGCATTCAGTTGACAAGCAGAAAGTCATATCAAATTTTCACCCTTCTACACCAGTTGATCCGAAAGTTCTAGCGGGATAAAAATTTTACATGGCCTTTTCGTTTTAAATTGAAACTATTTTGCATCAAAAAATTCGTGGCCTCGAATTTTGGGTAGTTTCCAGGAATTTTTTAAAGTATTAGGTGTGGTAAAGGGGTGAGATCCGAGGCGTTTAGGGGACTGAAAATTTTATATGGCTTTCCTCTTGTCAGTTGAAACTACTTTACATCGTAAAATTCGTGGTCTTGAATTTTGGGTAGTTTCCAGGAATTTTTTAAGTACACTCATCGCTAGATTATGGGCCGGGCTCAAGGGTAGACGGTTCTCAATTCAATGCTATTAAAATCCAGTTTGAACCGGATTTAAAGCGACGAGCGAGCACTCTCATCTCAACACTCAGGATTGCGTATATAGTCTCTGAACGTACAAAAGTAAATACCCAGAGAGTCGCGATGTAAACAACTTCTGGTGGCCCTGACTGATCGAGCTACAACGCCGTCGCGGGACGCTCAGGGGCGGGGGACAGAAGCAGTCTAGCGTTAACGAACATGAAGTTGGCCGGAAATCCAGTGGCTCATAATCCAGCGATGAGTGTATTAGGAGTGGTAAAGGAGTGAGTTCCGAGGCCTTAAGAGGCCTGAAAATTGTATATGGCTTTCTTCTTTTCAATTGAAACTACTTTGCATCGAAAAGTTCGTGTTCTCGTATTTTTGGTAGTTTCCAGGAATTTTTTAAGTGCTAGGGGTGGAAAAGGAGCGAAATCTGAAAGTTTTGGAGGGATGACAATTTTATGTCTTTCTTTTTATCAATTGAAACTTCTTTGAGTAGAAAAATTCGTGGTTTGGGATTTTGGGCAGATTCCATGAATTTTTAAAGTCTTAGGGGCTGAAAAAGGGTGTGATCCGAAAGTTCTAGAGGGATGAAAATTTCATATGACCTTTTCATTTCAAATTGAAACTACCCTTCATCCAAAAATTTTTAGTCTCTAATTTTGGGTAGTTTCCAGGAATTTTTTAAGTATTAGGGAAAAGGTGTGAGATCTGAGGCGTTTAGGGGGATGCAAATTTTATCTGGCCTTTTTGTTTTAAAGTGAAACTACTCTGGATTGAAAAATTCTTGGTCTCGAATTTTAAATAGTTTCCAGGAATTTTTTAAGTATTAGGGGTGGAAAAGGGGTGAGATCGGATGCGTTTAGGGGGCAGAAAATTTTATATGGCTTTCTTCTTGTCAATTGAAACTACTTTGTAACGAAAAATTCGTGGTCTCGAATTTTGGGTAGTTTCCAGGAATTTTTTAAGTATTAGGGGTGGAAAAGGGGTGAAATCCGATGCGTTTAGGGGGCAGAAAATTTTATATGGCTTTCTTCTTGTTAATTGAAACTACTTTGCATCAAAAAATTCGTGGTAATGAATTTTGGGTAGTTTCCAGAGATTTTTCAAGTATTAGGATTGAAAAAGGGATGAGTTCCGAGGGATCTAGAGGGACGAAACTTTCAGAAATTCTTTCATTGAGATTGACCATTTTCCGTCGTCAATTTTTTGGTTTCGCTTGTTTTTTTCCAAATCGTGTTTTCGATGCTTCGTTTTTCTTATTTGTTGCAAACTGCAGTTACGTGTTTGAAGAGCCTGATTTATGCTTAAAGTTGCGTTGAAATTAAAAGTTTCTGATTTAGCTATTAATATTAGGAGTTTAACTTTTGTTAAAAAGAAAATTTATTATTTTAAATGCAATAATACGAGGGAGATCTAAAGTTAAATGTGCAAAAGTTTGAAGTTTTGTTACCCATATTTCGTACCCTTTTTTAATATTAAAAACAAAATCGAAATCAAAATATAACCGTATTACACTCGTCGTTGACTAGAGGACCGGTGACTAGAGGACCAGCCTCATGGTCGTTCACGCTTCACTGATTCTGTCTCCTCCCCGAGCGTCCCTTGACCGGCCTACATCGCTCGGGCAGTCAGGGCCGCCAGACTTTGTTTACATCACGACTCTCTGCGCATTTACTTTTGTACGTTCAGAGACTATATACGCGGTCCTGAATGTTGACATAAGTTGCTCGCTCGAATAGCATTGCTTAGAGGACCGTCTACCCCCGTGCCCGGTCCTTTAATCAACGACGAGTGTACATGAAAATACTATTCTTAAATGATCCTATAATTTTTGTCTAATTAAATTATTTGAAATATTATGCTAAATTAAAAGCATTTTGTAATATGGTACATGCGCCATTTTCACACATCTCCTGAACATTTAAAAACGATTCTTATCAATGCAACAAGATATAAATGGTCATATAAATGGTGAAATTTAATTCTAGGAACATCCAGAAACATTATAGCTCATTATCAAATTTTTTCAAAAATCGGTCGCAACAACGATTCGGCAATCTATTCTTATTTCATTGAAATAATATCTTTATTACAGAATCATGCAACAAATAACATCACTGAAGAATTAAATAGATTACGATCCGTTGACTTTCCTCCTTGGAATCGTCTGTCGTTATATCACTGGTCCACGATTCTTTCTATGTACAACATATCAATGGCCAGCAAACAAATAACAATACTTCCCACAATCAAATTATCATATGCTCTTAGTCCTCAGATAGTCAAGCAAATCAGCAATCCAAATGACATTCAACAATTTCAGTGGCAAAGTTTTGCTACTGCTGCTCTTGACCCTCTAGACTTTTCAGGTTTGTATATTTTTCGAGCATTGCCATATAAACTAGTTTAGAAAATATTATAATAAGTTAATAACCAAGTCTAAATTTGTCAATTATAGACATGGAACTGCCAACTAGGTCTGAGGGTCGTGGTTTCAATACTGATGCACCATTCATACCGACTAGCCCAATGGAAATATTTTTAGCTGCATTACTTTGCTCCATAAGTATAATTGTTGTCGCTTATACAATGGTAGTATTGTATCGGTGCATCTGCACGAGAAATTATGCTGAATGGAGAGCCAGTTGGCATCAACAGGAAAAAACATCTGATTCTGCAACACAACTTGTACTCGAAGCTGTTCCACTGGTACTTGAAGGTCATGTTCAAGAAGTTGAATGCATCGCTACTGATGGTAATACTGTTGCTAGTAGTTGTTTAGCGGGCCATATCAGAGTTTGGGATATAATATCAGGCGAGCAATTGGCCCACGTGGATAGACGACAATTTTTCAGTAGTCCTCAGAAAGATTTAACCAATCCAACAAACGATCAGGACGAATTAATGTCAGATTACGAAAGTGGTTCGCCACCATCGAGAGGGGAAATGGAACTCGCTAATTCACATGGTTTTTATTCTTGTTCCCCGGCGATCCACAAACGTAAATCTTCCGGATCGTCCTATCAGCAGAAAACAAACCAAGGTTTTGCAAATAAGAGACACTCAGTGGGAAACACTTCAGATTCTGATTATCAGATTAACGACATTTCAGCATATAAGCGGAAATCTGCTAATCAAACATTTGACTTCCCAGATTTGAGACCGTCTATCAATACGAAATTTTCCTCAATAAAGTATTCTCCAGTGCAGAAAAATTATAATCAAGGATTTGATTACGGAGAACAATATAAACAGATTTTCGAAGAACACAGGAAATTAAAAGAATTGCACAGATGCGATGGCGCTGAATATGCAAATCAAAGTTCATCCAAGTTAAAAAACTTAAATGATAGTGTTGGTTCTTTAAATACTGATAAAGCAGTGCAAATGACTCAATTTATACCTCAAATTTGGTGTATGGATTATCAAGAAAATCTCATTGTGATCGGTTGTGCCAATGGTACTTTAGAATTTTGGGAGGGCACAACTGGAAGATTTAAGGTAATATCAGGAGTTTAGTACACTCATCTCACGTAATTTGGCCGCTTATTCCATGACTGGCTTCACGGTTGTTCACGCTTGACTGGTTATGTCTCCCCCCCTGAGCGTCCCTTGACACTCTACACTAAAGGCTATCGCTCGAACAGTCAGGGCCGCCAGAAGTTGTTTACATCGCACTTTCTGGGCACATACTTTTGTACGTTCCGAGACTATATATGCGGTCTTGAGTGTTGACATAAGAGTGCTCGCTCATCGCTTTAAATCCGGTTCAAACTGGATTTTAATAGCACCCATTATGTGGCCGTCTACCCCCGAGGCTGGCCAAATTACGCGAGATGAGTGTAATATAAGTATCATGTGTATCTAAATAGTATGTGTTCAAGACTAAGGATAATCTGATTGCAGTGTTTATTTGATGATGGATCTGGATTGGGAATCTCAGCTGTGAAATTTGTTGGCAACAGGGTAATAGTAGCTAAACTGAATGGATCATTAGACTTTTTGCAATTAGAAAGTTATAGCGAGGGTCAACAAATAGATTGGGGTTTCACGTCTTACAGAAGAAGTAAGTAAATCATTGTTATAAAAATAACTTGATTATTTCTACGATTATCGTAAAATGTTGGTTCTTTTTTTTAGCACATGTAAGAACGGGAAGTGCAGGATCGCCCATGGATGTAAATAATGTTGCACAACCTGAAGAGGATTTGCGATGTATAAAATTGTGTTCTCATAGGGCACATCAGCAAGTGATAACAGTGCTTGACAGTGAAGGCGGGCGTGTTTTAACGGGAAGTCAAGATCACACTATAAAAGTATATAGGTCTGTGAAAATATGAATTGGAAATTTATTTACTGTCTAATTAAATTTTTTGTTTCAATTTCCTTAAGTTTTTTTTCTTTTACAGGGTTGAAGATCAGCTTCCTTTGTACACCCTGCATGGTCACTGTGGCCCCATATCTTGTCTCTTTATAGACAGAATTAATCCTATGACTTCAGGAAGTGGATCTCAAGATGGCTTGCTCTGTGTTTGGGATCTGCTAACTGGTACAATTTGCTTCCGATTAAAAACTGATTTCTCAGGAAAGTAAGTTTTTAACCGAGTTTTCTTTTTTGTTTAGGAACATGTATGTACAGCATTCAGGCGCACAATGGTGCTGTGGCTTCAATCACCTGTTCTGCTTCTTATGTCATCAGCATTGGTCTTGATGAAAAATTGTGCGTTTGGGAACGATTTCAAGGGCATTTGTTACATGCTCTACCAATTCAGAGAATTTCCTTCTGTTTGCAGCTTGTTATGTTAACTCATCATCTTCTTGTAACAAGTGTGGAGGTCAGTTGATTGTTTTTACAGGCCTGAACTTTCATAGGTAGTGTTAAGTTAAAAAATTATCAATAACAGTTTTTAATGAAATATGTTGCAGGGTTCCTTAGTTATTTGGGATGTAAGAACTGGAGAACCTGTTCGAGAAGTAAGATTAGGACACAAGGATAATAGTGTCTTTATAAAACAAATGCTGCCACTTCGAGACAGTGTAATATGTGACTTTGGTAGACAGTTAAGAATAGTCAGATTTCCTCTTGTTTCTGACAAGATGGACTAAGTTTTATATTTAGACTTATATTAAGACTTTACCTCCAAAGCTATTGACACAATCGATAAAACACGTGAACCTGCTGAGTTCGTACATCGAGACAAAGAGAGGCTACTCTAAGGTTAGTCTCCTATGTTTAAGTTTTTATGTATTGCTTTTTGCAAAGTGAGCATTGTTGAAAAAAATTTCAAAATAGTGGTATTTTATTTCATTCTTCACAGTCAGATGAAATATACAAGAATCTTGAAAGGAGATTCATGAACTGAAATTCCTGATTTTCTCTTTGCGAAAATTTACTAAATCACATTAAACACAAGCTTTAAATAAATAATTAAATATATTTATTATTTTTCCAAATTCGCTAAATTATAATTAAGCAGAATAAATTAAAAATTTCAATTTAGTTTTTTTTAATCATCTCAAATGTTTATGAGAGAAATGAAAATCTCAAATATATGAGACAAAATTATGAAAATATAAAGGGATGCTTAAGAGTAAAGATCTAATCTATTTTGAAGACTATGATATTGAAAATCTCAGAAAGACAAATCTTAAGGTAAAAAACTTATTTTCTGTAGTAAAACAAAGATTTTCATGAATGTATATTTACTCTAAAATTTAAATAAGAGGGGCATTTCTAACTTTGAAACATGTAAATGCGACATTTTTGCACTTGCACTATATTCTGTTTATTGTGTAGTTTTTATGTTCTTGCGGAACCAGCATTACTTAAAATTCAAGATTTTTTTACTTGACTTCAAATGAAAATAGAACCTAAAATTAATGTGCCATCGAGTCATTAAGTAGTATCATTACATTTAATTTACATTATACAGAAATTAAGTCGCGAAGCACTTTAGACAATTCATTTTTCATAGATTATACTGTAATTTGTAATATGTATATTTTGCATTTGCTAAATTAGATACCGGTGATATTTTATGATGCAGAATTAAACTGCTGATGGGTAAAAACTCATATTTTACATACACATATAGTATACTTTTTTAATGAAGTATTTATTAGTTTTGATGACTTAATTTCTAGGAATGAAAAATATAGCTGCATAGATGTTTCAATATTTGGAAAGGCAGGTTATTTCCACAACTAAAAATATTTAATGAAAACATTCACAAATATGTATTTTTAACGCTTTTGGAAGGTAATAGTTTTCGACTGTGATGATAAGCTAGAAATAAGTTTTGATTCTCATGCTTCTCGGTTAATTCATATCTTTTGAATAATTTTAACGTTACTACTTTTGAACGCAGATGTAATTTAACGCATGAAAAATATGGTTTATTTATGTTTTTCGCGCAATATTTTAAATTTTGTTCTCAATTGTTTTCGCTGAAAAAACAGCTTTTTTGTATATTTAAAATAAAAGTTCGTACGTCGAAGCTTAAAATGTTAATAGGTATATGCAAGATTGATTCAGTAAAAACTTTATGGAGTAGTTTTTGACAATTCTTTTTATGTACATATATTGTAAAATTAAAAAAGCGAATGTATGCGAATAAATTAAAACTGATCAAGTGCGAAATTGCATGTCTAAATTAGCTTCAATATGTAGTGAACAAAATTCTCTATTTCAAAATAAATGATTTATTGTTAATGTAATAACAATGCATTCTTTTATTAACGCCTCGGTACTTAGAAGATGTGCACATTATTTTAATTGCAGATTAAATGAGCAGTGAAGCAATTATTCGACGAGTTTCTAGTTAGGATCAATCACATTATTAGAGACATAATAGTTTCAAACTAAATGATTGAGCGGATGAAACTCAATTAAAATACAATGAAGATCGCAAGTTGTTTTGGTATTACTGATTTACGCAGAGATCAATCGAAAGTATTAAGCAGAAAATTATGATCTTCATTTGCATTGGCACACGATGTCTGCTAAGCGGCTTATGTCTTATGAGATTACAATCAATGAGTTTTGACGCAAATGAAATTGGTATTGAACTTCCTACGGCTCTAAATATAAATAATATTCTTTACAAAAGAAAATTTGCAGATTGCATATTTTTACTCTCTTTGGAGGAAATACGTTGATAACAAATATGGAGAAATTTGTTGGTTTCGTTAGAAAGACTCTAATGGAAAAACAATTTTATTTCTTGTGAATTCTACAGTTCACACAAGTTGATTATATCTGACGTTTTTCTTTGGAAAACATCATGATGGATTAGCCAACTTTTCTCGATGGAAATAGTAAAGAAATCATTCTACGAATGTGGAATTTAACAAACTGCATTATCCATCCATGGAATTGTGATTCAGTAAAGATTAAAAAAGAAATAGAGATTACATTGTGGTTTGAGAGGATTAAATGTACGAGGAAAAATTGCAACGGTTATTGACTCCTCCGTATCATGGTATTATATCGTGCGTCAAGCTCACATAATCCAAATAAGCAGTCTGGCCTATACAGGTAGGTGAATTCAAATTATTATGGTTTAAACGTTATAAATAACTATCGTTCGGTTGACTGACTATTTTTCCTTTGTTTAGATTTTTTCAGATTCAGCGACTGGAAAAGACTCTTTTTTTACCTCAGTTTTTAATTAATAATTACAATTTCAGTAAGGAAATAGTTATAATTTTAATAGATTCTCAATTTTCTCATCTTCTAAGGGTTTGATGATTGCCATGAAATATTACATATAAATACATAGGGAGACTTTATTTATTATTATAAATAATAGGAAGACAAAAGCTAAGCAATTTTGTTTCCTGGTAATTAAGGGCATTTTATAGGAACAGATGCCGATCATTAGAATTGAATAATAGATTTGCATCTTGTCATTATTAACCCTCATAACCCGAGCCCTCGATAACGATTCGTTATAAAGTACTAAAACTGGGTCAAATCTGTTTCACTTCAAGAACTGAACCTTTTTCATTGAGAAGCCTAAATAGAATTCAAGGTACGCAGTCATTGAGATTAAACATTTCAAAGAACAATAGAAAGAAATTTAATGCGAGATAATAACAAGGAGACTGTTTTACGAAAAACGGATTAAGAAAAGTCATAAATGCATAAGCTGAATCAAATATATGCAACGGCGCCAATATGTATAAGCTGTTTTTGCAGAATCTCGTATATGATTTCATATCCAGTGAATACTTGTAACTTTTCATCCATTCATTTCTTGTGAGATATAGTTTTTTTTTTTTTTCTTTTTTTTTATTTGAATAAAGACAAAGATCTTTGAAATCCACTTGTGAGAATCACAAGAAAAAAATCATCCAAAGATAATTCAATTCTGTGTTAGAATTTTGAATTCCAGGCATTTAATTCTCTCATAAATTCAAAAGCCCTTTTTTACCTGAAATTTAAATTATGATTTTCTTGGAATGCTTTCAAAACACCTGATGACAAGAATCTCATCGAGCGATAATTTCATTTTCTGATTAAATAAAGTCTCAGATATTCTATTCTTATAGCTGTCCTACCTATATAAAATACAATACGTTCAATAGAATAAAGGAAAAAAGTTTGAGTTACTTGTTGTTCTTTTGTAAAATACCAAACCAAGTGGAATTGATAGAAAATGGTACATTGATTAAGAAATGTACTTACGCGTAAGCGAATTTTTCCGGGGTTTTTAGTTATTAAATAAATACACGAAAAATTATGATCGAGCTTTTTTATATTTGTTATAACTTAGAAATGGTGCAATTTGGTACACAGGTACAATTGACTTTTTTTTCTCATGACAAAAATCTATAAATTTCATGAGAAAAATTTTTTTTATAATTGTTTATTGCCTAATTTTTTTAAATAAATGCGAAAAAACGTCAAAAATGTGCGATTTTCAAAGAAATTTATTTACTACTAAATGTTTATAAATAGTAACAAACATGCATGAATTTTGAAGTTTATGCCTTTCCAAAAAAAATGAACCGAACAACTTTCAATTCGGTCTGTTAGTTTTTGCAAAATTGCATTTTGTACTAAATATCACATAAGTAGTAATCGACTTTGAAGTCGACACAAGGTCAAAGTTTTTATCTGTAATTAACTAAATCACCACCAATCGAAAGGGTGAAACATAAACTTTCATTTGCATGCTTGTTGCTTCTATAACTTTTCATTATTTATAACCATTACAGCGGTTTTAAAAAAGATAAAAAATCTGCTTAGTTGCAAAATTAATATCTTCGCGGTTTTTTACGATAGAAATATGCGGTTTGCATACTTGAAAAGGGCTTGAAAAAACGTTTATTTCAAAAAAAATCTGTCTAGCTACATTTGGGACCAAGATATGACCCATTTTGTGTTTTTTTTTAAAGTGGCGATTGTAACCTTCAATTTGGTGAGAGAAATATAAAACATCTTAAATTAATCTTTAAAACCTTCAACTTTTATTTTCTCAAGACGAACAAGTGATCAGACCTAATTTTAATAGTTAAAAAATTAGAAAACAATATTACTTTTGGTGCGCGAGCATTGAAAATGGAGGCCTGACAAAAAGTGATCGGTCGAGACTGAAACTGTATCTCTCGGAAAAAATAGCAATAAATCACTTATTTTTGTACTTAGAACGGTCATTCGACCACTTTTTTCGACTGCTTTTATCATTCTAAAGATGAATCCGATATTTTTTAGCTATTATGCAAATTTAAAAAGTTATAAATAAACAAAATTATTGACTTTTTTATAATACAAAATTAGTTTTTTAATTTCTTTTTTTCTTGCTCAGATTTCAAGAATGAATAGAGAAAAAAGTATTTTGAACAATTTTATTCTGCAAAATAAGTAATTTTTTAATTAAACCATCATTTTTTAAGCAAATTATCAAATTTCATTCTTTTGACCTGAAAAAAGTTTAAGGTTTTTTGAGCCACTCTAAAGACAAAATGTCTCATGTCATTTCTTTCAAAAGTTAATAGTTTTTAAGAATAATGCATCTAAAAGTTACAAAATACGCGAGCGAAATTTCAAGCCTACCAAAAACTGATCGGTCGAGACTGAAACATAATATAAT
>JBAGKK010426918.1:0-17873 GCA_037177015.1 Euceroptres primus
TATTATACTTAAATATTATATAAATATCGTAGAAAATGTTGATGTATGTAGTAAAATAAATTAGGCTAGAGTTATCTGATTTAATTCATTACATGGGCTTCATTATATGCATATAATACACGTGTTCTGTCGTAAATTATTAATAAAGATGATCGTCCAAAATGTCAATTTTGTTATTACACGAAAAAGTAATGAAAAATTAAACTTATCAAAAAGCTGAATAATTATACCTTAATGACAATCTGAATCAAGAGAGTAAACAAAATTATCAAGAAATTATAAGCTGGAAAATGAGTCACCATGGAAAGCGGCATTCCACTTCCAATTAAACTGCAATTTATGACTCTTCGTGAAATTATATACTTTCATATAAATATAATTAATTTTAACTATAACTGCACTAAATAAAATTTATTTCATTTGGTTTTAAATATCCCTTTCAATATACAAAGGTCATTTTATTGTATTTACAATTTGTTGTTAAATGTTTATAGTAGAAAAAGCCATAAATATATTCAATCACAATTTGTAAAATGAATTTCACAAAAGTGAAAAAAGGCGGAACAACTTGAATGATCAATTGAGCTAATCTTAATACACTATATTTTTCGTACCAAACTAAGATCCCTGTTTACTGAAAAAAACTTAATTTCAGGTTTCATAAACGAGCAATATCTTTAAACGCCTAAAATAACACGTTATGTATGTAATTAGCATTCGCAACTTAGATTGTTTGCGAATGACACTTTTATTAAATAACTTTCTCAACGATTATTATACCTTCCATTAAAAAAAGTAGCGTAATCGTAATGGAAGTCAAGATGTTGTTGCGAATTACACTATTATTAAATAACTTTCTCCACGATTATTATACGTTCCATTAAAAAAAGTAGCGTAATCGTAATGGAGGTCAAGATCTGCATCTGTGACGAGTTTGGAACCATAAAAATTAAAAAATATTTTAAATTGCCACCGATGATCGATTTGCAAGGCGACTTGCATATAATTTGCAGCTCGGGGTTAAGATTTCTTTTAATTTTAATGTTACATCTGAGGTTTGAGAAAGTAGGGTACCTTCAAGAACTGATCCTAAAGGGATAAAAGTGTTTATATATTGCATCTTATCCTACAGTCCGAAAATTTACGATCACTTGTTCTGAATAATTATTTGCCCTCTTTAAAAAGCAATAAAACCTCTAAAATTCAACTTTCAGACATTTAAAAATTCTGCTCTACAAATAGATTATAAAAGTGATACCTAATTTGATTAAGCACAATTATTAGTTCCAGACTTTTTGAGTTTTGAAAAGTTTACTTTATATTTTTGAATAGTTTCTTGATTCTAGGGATACTTTTGCAAATGACTGAAAACGAAACCTCAATTTCTGTGATATTATATGAGTGTGAATCTTTTCACCTTTGACACACGAATGAATGCATTTAGACCATTTTAAACATTCTCGATGGCACCGGTCGAGTTTTTAAAGGACCTCGCCTTTGTCACCTAACGCAGTATTATGGAGTGATTTTCGAGTTATTTCGACTTATTCTTCACAATAGGGCAATAGGCAGACCTCACCTTTTGTGTGATCTCTCCGGCATTGGCGCAGCCTCCCATCGAAAATTTAATAGAGGAGTTCGTTAATTTTATTGCTTTATCACAAGTGCTGTTTTATTGCTTTAGGTCTTTAGCATTTAGCAGTTTAGCTTTAGGTTTAGATTTTAGAATGTATAGAAAAGGAACACGATGTCCAATAAAAAACCTTTCCTTAATTTCCATTCTTCTTTACTATAGTGGAAATAAACTTCAACAATTGTGATTATTGTGTATTATTGTTATTATTATTATGCGTATTGTTGTGTATTATTTTATTATTGTGTATTATTTAATAATATGCAATAAAATAAATATAACAATATACTGTACTTAATAATTACTTTAAGTTAAATGGTATTACCAAATTAGGGACAATTTGGATTTAAATTCAATTAATAAAATAACTAAAGTTCTAAACCAGAGAAAAAGATACTGATTCTTTACTTTTAAAAAAATATATAAATTCTATCGTTTTTTACGACATCGCTTAACAGTAGAAGAAATGATGAAAAATCTACTGCAGTTTCTTAAGAAAAATTTTGCTTACTGAAAAATCCATGGAAGAGAAACAAGAATCTCTGCATTGGGATTCGAACCCGCGATAGTGTGATCACTCACGGACTTTTCGCGTTGGAGCTTATAATATAATATAATTATTAACTGGTACATTGATTTTATTTTCCTTCATGACAGAATAGTCTATCAAATTAATTAAATTCCAATTATTAAAGAAAGAGAATATACACACACATACAAACATTGTGACTATTTTTATTCATATAAGTTTCAAATTATTTCAGAAGATTCTAAAATCGTTCTACGAATCTACGCCAATGTTGGTCTTCAGAACCACTTTGGAAGTCGACTGAGTCCTTCGTAAGGACATAAGGACAATAACATACGAGGGACAAATTTCTGAAAAATGTACCTTTTCGACTCCTAAAAGGGACAATTATTGTATTATTTGACGCCGTTTAAGCCCAAAGAAGGCGATTTTAAGAACGCGTCATCACGGCTCAGATCACAAGTAGAAAGAAACTCGCGACCGCGCGGGTGGAATGATTTGGAAAGAAAAGTTTTTTTATTATCTGACTTGACGATTCGCCAAGATGAGTGTTATTCTTGGCCAAAGCGAGAGAAATATTTTCGAAATAAAGGATCTTCTCAGCCTCCCGACAGCTACAAATGAAGTCGGTCCACCAGGTGCCAGGATGGCTTATTGGCTTCGATAATAGACATATTAAGTCAATCCTCTACGTCAAATTCGTGCTTTTGTTGCTCAGTGAATCGCCAGGTGAGAAAACTTTGCGGGTTTTCAAATTTGGCACTGATTCGATTTGATGAGGATCGTAAAGTATCTGCTTGACTAAGTCTAGAAAAAGCGAGAAGAACATTTTTCTTAAATCTCGCAAGTCACTTTGGAGTTTATGAAATACAGATATTTTTGGAATCGAAAGAAATTTTGAAGTCGTTTAGAAATTTGGAGTGAAGCTGAAAAGAAAACTTTTCGTTTGAATAGGTTCTTTCATGAAAATATGAAGTCTGCTGTTTAAATATTTTAAGTGTTTCCATTTGACGGTATCCAAAATTGGAATTGTTCAATTGTACCGAATTCGGAAATTTAACAATGTGCATATAAAAGAATAAACCAACCAAACAAAGGGTTTTATCTTTTTTTGTCAATTTTAAGTCGGTTTCATTTTGCCACAAAATTTTGATTGAAGCCAGGTTTTGTTTTTTATTACACGAAAATCGAAAGTGTTATTTTATTAGACAAGCAATTGTAGAAGGGCATTTTTTATATGTTCTAGTTCTTTTATACAGATTTATATTTTTTTTTTAAATGTACCATTATAATAAGTTTCAAAAAAAATTTGTAACAATTAACTGCAACAAAAAAATACCCTTCTACAATTTCTTCCCATATAAAATAAAATCTTTGATTTTCCTGTCAACAAACACCTGCTATTAGCTTCAATCAAATATTTGTATATTATACATTATACTTTTCATTTTGGAAGATAACAAACTATTTTAACATTTTTCTAAATTATGTTTAATTATAAAAAGATATCTCCGAAAAGGAAAAAAAAAACTGAGAGACAGTCACACTTTAGAAAAAAAGTAGAGCCTTTTTTGAACCACTCTAATCAGCAATACGTATAAAGTTCAGTTCAGTTCTCATAAAGTTCAGAAATTAGGAAACTGGCAAAATTACTAAATATTATTCGGTTACAAATACACAGTAAATCGCGGGATATTATTTTATTCTACAGCAAAATTATTTTGAACTGAAGTGGATCATTTATTCTATTACAGTCTTTTATTTTTCGAGTTCTCATTTTGCTGCAGACTAAAATGATATCTTAGGTTTTTCTGTGTATCAAATATAATTTGAAATATGAATAAATGATGAATTTGCTTTAATGTCTAATGGAAGAAAATTATATTTCGATTCAAATTTTTGCGATTTTCCACTCAACGACATTTTTTATCTAAAATTTCCTGGTCAGTCAACTTACATTTTGTCATACCTCCCTGAAAACGAATTCCCGAGGGGACTATATCACTATAACTACACTTACAGCATAAGTCAAGATTATACGAAGGCTTTTTAAAAAACTCCATTTTCCAATCTCGTTCCTTAAATATCTAGCGTGAAAAGGGGCGTCTTACAATTCTGACGTCCTTCCCACTTACGTATCGATTTTTTTTGCGTTTTTCGTCGATACATTGAATGTAACGTCGGTCTAGCCTTTTATTAACGATCACCCTCCCACGTATTCTGGCCAATTCTTACAAAGCATCATCCTTGGCACTCGTAGGAACATCAACGAATGCCTCGGGACGCCTTTGATGCGTACTGATCCTTTGTGAACACGTGCACGAAGGAATCGTAAATCTAACGAAAGAAAAAAAGCGCACAGAAGAAACCAGCCCATTGGGTTCTTACGGTTCTACCATATACATTCAACGAGGGTTCAGAAACCTATACTAAGTGGATAATGGGCCAATGGCGGCGAACCGGTTTTTCTAGAAAAGTCAACTGGAAAAATTTTCACGAACAGAACGAATACAGCTTCTGGATGCTGCGCCCATGGATCAAGAGAATATATCTCGAGGAACTCATCCAATGAAGAAGCCTATTGTTTGTTCCTGGTATTGTGTTACTGTGAATGATAGAAATATTTGTATCTTCGCGCTACCACGTTGACTGGCACTCGAAGGATACCTTGAGAGCACTTCTGAAGAGATTCTTCAAGGAAATAGAGGAAACCTGGTGGAACATTTGACACTAATTGGGAAACCACTAAGAAAGAAGACTGATCGGAGGATTTGATTGTGAATTGATGCTGTGATTTTCGAAAATATCGGTTGTTAGGCAACGTATATATTTCTGATGTTGTCAGATTTCTAGATTTGGAGATGTCGAAGTTTAAGGTGGGAATTGAAGCGCAAAATAGAGGGAAAAAAGGAAGATATAAAAATCGATTTTTTCAGCCTTATCTTATTTTTTGAAGATAATAAGTAGAGTGATAGTTACGGTGGTCCAAAAATGCGTTGGAAAATTCTTTCTTCAAATTTTCATGCTCTCACCCCCCAAACTTGTTCGAATCCACCAAAAAATAAATGCGGTTTTTTTTTTTTAAATAACATTTAGGGGTTCCGCAAACCCCATGAAGTTTAACACGTATTTCCTATAAGAAAAAAAGACGTCTTTGTAAATTTTGTTCAGAATCGTCAATATTAGGTGAATCAAGTTGAAACTCAACATTTCTTCTCAAAATTAGATATAGAATACAAATGAATAATTACTTTTTAAATATCACCTCCATAAGTCTGTTTTATAGGGTCCCAAAAAAACACCATAAGTGACAAATTGGGTTTTGCGATTTCTTGGCGCTAATTATGACTTTTTGGCGGTTTTATAAATGCAAATTGTTTCTAATACATAAAATACTACTTTTTACTGATAATTACATGTTTACATAAATTGTTTAAACAATTTATTACTGTTTTTAGCAATTTTCTCTTAGAATAGAGTTAAAAAGTCGCGGTTTTTTCCGAATTTTTCAACATTTTTTGAACTTTTCAGTTATAGCGAGGCAATAATCAATTAAAATTAACAGAAATAATTGTTTAAATAATTTATTATTATTTATAACAATATTCTCTGAGATTAATATTAGAAAGTTGCAGTTTTTTCTAAAATTTCTCACTTTTTGTCAATTTTTCAATTAGAGAGATGTAATTAATAGTTAGTAAGATAATTATTTCAAGTTAACAAACATAATTGTTTAAACAATTTACTATTATTTTTAATAATACTCTCTTTGAATAATGCTAGAGTGTTGCAGTTTTTCTGAAATTTTAACTTTTTGTCCACTTTTTACTTAAAGTGAGGTAATAGTCAATGCAATTTAGCAAACATAATTGTTTAAACAACTTATTATTGTTTGTAACTATGTATTGTATCTTCTCCTATATTAATGCTACATACGTAGTTTCGGTTTTTTCTGAAATTTTTAACTTTTTTTCCACTTTTCACTTAGTGAGATAAGAATAAATGGAAGTTAACAAGCATAATTGTTTAAACAATTTATTATTATTTATAACGATATTCGCTGAGAATAATGCTAAAAAGTCGCGGGTTTTTCTAAAATTTTCTTCCTTTTGTCCACTTTTCACTTAGTGAGGTAATAATTATCTCAAGTTATCAAAAATAATTGTTTAAAGAATTTATAATTATTTTTAATAATATTCTCTTCGAATAATGCTAGAATGTTGCGGTTTTTTCTGAAATATTCAACTTTTTGTCCACTTTTCGTTTAAAGTGAATTAATAATTAATGCAGTTTAATAAACATAATGATTTAAACAAATTATTATTATTATTATTTATGACTATCTTCTCCTATAGTAATGCTAGAAAGTTGCGTTTTTTTCCTGAAATATTAATCTTTTTGTCCACTTTTCACTTAGGTAATAATTAATGCAAGTTAATTATTAAAATTAAATGATTAATTGATTATATCAATGTTATAAACAATTAATAATTCGATTGAGGCCTTTTTAGTCTTCATATATGTATATTATCATCGATGACAACATGTTTTCTCCAGGGAAGAAGGTGGGGGTAGCTGATAGTAAAATTTGTGCAATGCCAAATTTTGCTTTTACGCTTGCAATAAACTTCGTGTTGTAATTTAAAAAAATGTTTATATGTCATTTATAGACCCACTCCTCCCACCTTCTCCTAATTATTCCATCCTTTGTTTTTATCTCTACTTTAAGATAGCCTTTTTGTTTAAATTAATATTTTTAAGATATTAGCGAAAGAGTAAAAACACTTCACTTTGAAAAAAATTATATAATATTTAAAAATGATTCTAGTTGATGTTCATTTATTATTTGTTCATAACTAAAAAGTCAAAGCAAAACTGAAGATTTCAGAAAAAAGCGCAACTTCTTTCTAGCATTACTCTAAGAGAAGATAGTTATAAGCGATAATCAATTGTTTAAATAATTATGTTTGTTAACTTACATTAATTATTACCTCACTAAGTGAAAAGTGGACAAAAAGTTAAAAATTTCAAAAAAACGCATCTTTCTAGCACTTCTATAGGAGAAGTTAGTTATAAATAATAATAAATTGCTTAAACAATTATGTTTGTTAAATTCCATTATTTATTAACTCACTCTAAACGAAAAGTGGACAAAAAGTTGAATATTTCAGAAAAAACTGCAACTTTCTAGCATTATGCAAAGAGAATATTATTTAAAATCATAATAAATTGTTTAACAATTAACTTGTAATAATTATTACCCCACTCTAATTGAAAAGTGGGCAAAAGATAGAAAACTTTAGAAAAAAACATAACTTTCTTGCATTAATCTAAATAAATATTGTTATAATTAATAATAAATTGTTTAAACAAATATGTTTGTTAACTTGCATTAGTTATTACCTCACTGAGTGAAAAGTGGACAAAAAGTTAAAAATTTCAGAAAAAAACCCGCAACTATCTAGGATTAATATGAAGATAGTTATAGGGGAAGATAGTTATAAACAATAATAATTTGTTTAAACAATTATGTTTGCTAAAATGCATTAATTATTACCTCACTCTAAGTGAAAAGTGGACAAAAAGTTTAAAATTCCAGAAAAAATTGCAACTTTCTAGCATTATTCTAAGAGAATATTGTTATAAATAATAATAGATTGTTTACAAAATTATTTCTGTTAACTTTATTGAATTTATGTAGTCTAATTATCAGTAGAAAGTAATATTTTATGTTTTAGTAACAATTTGTAACAAAAAAATCATAATTAGCGCCAAAAATTCGCAAAACCCAATTTTTCACTCATGGGGTTTTTTTGGGACCCCATAAAACAGTCTTATGGGGGGTGATATTTAAAAAGTAATTAATGTATCGTATTCGATGTTTAGTTTCAACTCGACTCAACTAATATTGACGATTCTGACTAAAATTTACAAGAACGTCTTTTTTGTTATGGGAAATACGTGTTAAACTTCACGGGGTTTGCGGAACCTCTAAATATCTTTTTTTGCAGAAAAAAATGCATTTTTTTGTGTGGATTCGAACAAATTTGAGGGGTGAGAGCATGAAAATTCGAAAAAAAAATTTAGACCACCCTAGTGATGGTAGTAATGGTCAGCCACAAATCTATGTCCGTCCTTTCAGATATTTATAATCAATTTTCTAAATCTAAATACTTGTGTATTAAATGGTATTCTCATAAAATAAAATTTTCGATTCTTGAAAACAATGCCAAGTTTAGAATTTGAATAATAAATTACTAAAAGTTCTCCACTTTTAAAAAGATTAAAAAAAGAGAAAAGCTTGAATTTCATGACATGATTATAAATCCCTGGTCTATTTATTTTTACAAAAAATGCAAAAATTTTACAAAAGAAATTTTAATCTGAAGACAAAAAGACATAACTTTTACCACCTTTAGGGGTGGATTGTTTGATTTTCTGGCAAATTTCAACCACCTGAGAGAATGAATTGCTAATATAAAATTTTACCTGGCAGGTATTTTCCAGAAGGTGAAACAACCCGCCCCAAAAGTCGCTCTGTTTGCCTACGCCCAAAACTCCACCCATGAAAATACCCCTTAGGACCAACAATGATTCAGTGCTGCATAATCTGCAATTTATAATATAAAATATTCCAATCACGAAAAATTAATTCATAAAAGTACCTCCACAATCTAAAAACAATTTATTACTCCTTTCTTCTTTTGTAGTAAAAACAAAAGTAATACCTTCTCAGGGTGATGAGAATCTAAAAACCACCGAAGAAAGGTCGATTCAACTCTATATAATTCACTTAAGAACCAATTCCCATTAAGTCTAATTTTACAACATACCCTTTCTAGAAAACCATGTTCTTCAGTGCTAAAACTACATCTCCCTAAAGATCTTTTTCCATCATTATGAAAATCGATCACTTTCCCAACTTCCTTACAAAGTGTAATTAATCTTCGGTTGATTTTGCAAAGCTGGTTACCCGCTTTCTGTAATACGACAAAGATGAAGGACCCTAGTCTCCTTGAAGAATAATGGTGGTGACGAAATTTGAGCTTCCGCTAAAGCTTGTCTGAATGTTTTCAACGGCCTCTCTAAATATATCCCCTTAACTTAACCTTAAACGAAATGAGCTTCAGAGGGATAATATATACTACTATATCCTCTTAAATCAGACGTCTCAAGAAATCTTTCCTTTTCGCACAAGTGTCTGCTACACTCGAATTGTGTGCCTACACATGATACAACTCTACCCTCTTTTACATTGCTTCACAGTATATTTGTCGAGGGCGAGGTCGTTTCAGTTTACAACCACGTGTGGCTCGCATTACCGACGTGCAGGGGATCTTTTTTTCGTCTCGTCTCGTCTCGCCTTTTGAAACTCCAATTTTTAGCGCACATGCCACTGACCATTCGAGAACAGTGGCCGAGTGGTTGTCACGACTTAAAAAAAAATTATTTATCTTCTCGAACGTTAGATGTTTCCGTTCAAGGATCACCAGCTGTCACATAAAATACGCAAGTTATGCTGGATTATGATCATCTCATGTTTGCAAGTTTACATCAATAAAATTTATACTAGTCAGTCAAAGTATTTGCATATTTATTGAAAGGGTATACTGAATAAGTTGCACGGACATCTTCATAAATAGATTTCTTATATGTGCAATTTATTTTTACTACTTCGTAAGACAAGTGTATCAGTAATCCAGGATCTTGTGAAGAAAATTAATTGACAGCAACTTTTTTCAGAAAAGGATTGGAGATATAAATTGTTTATTACACTGAGAAAAAAGAAATCTTGAATCAGCAAAAAAGCTTCTTTGCAGCTAACAATAATAAATGGTTATACTGAAAAAAAAAGGTTAAAGTAAAGAAATTTTTTATACAAATGATACAATTTGTAAATTTAGCAAGCTGAGAAAGATGAGAAACAATTAATGTTTTTGGATTGAACTGAATCACTTCCATGGGAAACGTAGCGAGGCCGACGAAACTTTACACAATCTGTTTCGTTTGCTACCCAGCGAGATTCGAACCCTCGATAGCTAATTCTTATCTATCGTGCTGGATAGCAGGCAAATTTGTACCTGAGCCACGATACCAACGAGATATAAATGCCTAATTTCAAACTAAAATATTTCATTTTTCTCGTCAAAATCAAAGGATATCTGATGCAATTCTTCAAAATTTGAATACCAAGTTTTTAAATGTATCTTTTTTACCATTCTTTGTACAAAAATCTAATTTGATGTCATTTTATAATATGTATTCTATTTTGAAAAAGTCATGTCTCATTCAGTTTTCAAACATTCATCATAAAATCCCCTTGAAACAATTCAAATTCGTTTAATAAATTGAAAACTGAAAGACATAAAGCTTAATTTTCTAAAATTTACTTTAAAATTAAAAAAGATTCATATGTATTTCACGATATGTCCCTACTTTGGAAACATATTGACACTTTGAACTACTAAAAACTAAACAACCATAACAGTAGCTCATTCACCCGTTTTTTTTCTTCTCCATTACCCCTAAAATTCAGTCTTTCACGATTGCTCACTAATCTTGCGTCTCCACCGACTAATGCGCTTTTCTTCTTGAAGAAAAAAAGTCGAAAAATTCGAAAAGAGCCAGAGGGAGAATTTATATTAGGGGATCCTTCATTTTGGCCCAAGCAGACTCACGACTATTAATAGCTAATCTTTCTCTGCTATACCTAAAGAAAAAAGCTTTTAGAAAAGGAGCGATTCGACGGCAAAAAACGTAGACCACGTGCAGTAGCACACGTGATGTCGTTGGAAATGTGAGAATCTGATTTTAAAAAATTTACAAAAAAAAAAAAACGTGCCTGTGGCATATTAGGGTCGTCATGACAAGACTGTTAAGGCACCCTTGAATTGAAATGGAACGCTTCACGCATTTTTTATCGAGTTTTTTTAAGACGAGACACGCACCTGATTACAGGTGTAAATCCTTTATGAGACTTTTTTTCGGTTTTTAGTGAAGTTTTTTTTTATTTGGTTCTTCAGATGAAAACTGGTTTAACTTCAAGCAACTTGTTTTATTATTTAAATTGTTACTTATTTCAAATTCGCAGGTGAATGAAATAATTTCTAAAAGATATGAAAAATTTATCTGCATTTACTAATTTATAATATTTACCGTGAATAACTTAAAACATAATTATTGTTTTCATTTACATGACAATAATCTTACCAATTGTCATAAATTTTTTTCACAGAAGAACTATTAATTTGATTTATATAGAATGGAGAGATTTACATGCACAGCTGAATATTTGAAAGTCGAAACGAGTTTTGAATATTTTTAACGAAGAAACGAAGCACATAAATATTAGGAGTGAAAACGATTTTCCTAAATCTTGGGTCATTTTTTACCACGCCCCTACCAACTTGTCACTTCGGTTTACGGTTTAAGTTGTCCGCCCTGTTCCGTCGAGTATCAAATCATATTTAACGAAAGCACTCCTCGTTTTCAGTTTTCTATGCTGCTTAACACGATAATTTGATTTAAGCTGTCTTTCAGCAACTAAAAAACGATTAGGAAATTTGGCACGCAACAAGAATCATTAATCCAAAAATAAAAATGCATTATTTATTACAGAAATTTAACGAAAAGCATTCTTGTCATGATAAACCTTTGTTTTTACATTCGTTCTTTTTCGGAAAAAGCAGTAGGGGATCGAATCTTAAATAGGATTTGACTCGATTAATTATGTCTCAGTGGGGGATCGAAACGTTATATTTATGCGCCTATTGCAATCGGAGAAGAAAAGGGTTTCCCTTTCCATTTCAGTCGAGATTTCGGTTTTTAAACGACGAAATTTAATATGAGGGATGAAGTTAGTGTTGAGATGACTGCATTCGGATTTCGATGCAGGGAGGTCGTCAAGGGAAATCCATGCTATATAATAAGTTAATATAATAAGTCCCCTTTCCGGATATCGTATCACATTCGAACGATTATTACGGGTAATGCCATTTGGTCTCCCCTGAGTCAATTTTGATCCCGAAACCAAATCCCTCTTTTCGAAATTTTTAAGGGTGAAAATTGAGACATGGATTAAGTAGAATAAGATGATAAGAATTGATAATGACTAATTATTCAATAATTTACTTTAAAAATAATAACAATAGAAAAACATTGTGTAGCGATAAAATAACCAGTTTATAAAAAAAGGATATTTATTTGTATGCAGTATGAAAATATAGTTAGAAAAAATAAGTTAAATATTAGGTTATTAAAAACTGTGAATCATTACTATTTTTAGCTACAAAAATTAATCTGATCAAGTGCGCCTGGATACTTCAGGCTGAAGAGGGGCTTGAAAAATAAAAAGTAAAAGTCAAATCTGACAGGAGCGAACCTGTTGAACATTCTGCACCTTCTTTCTCCTAGCCTCCTTAATTCCCGATAAAGTGATCCTCCTTTTTGCCGACTCGACTGCCGTCGTTACTCTCGTTCCGAGATTATTTTGCGAAATATTATCCTCGCGCACCTGCCGCCGCGAGGTGTCTTTTTTTCAAGACATAAGTGGCGCACGTAAAACGGAAGAGACTAAAAGAAGGATACAGAAGAGAAGAGAAGACGGAAAGGAAGACAACCACCCAGGGCTGTTATAAGTAGCGCAAACCATTTTAAAGATGGCACTCCAATCATTCTAATTTTTTTTTCCACTTGACTAATCCTTCTTTAGTTCGTCCCAATTGTTCAAAATGGTCCATTGGACACAGAGCTGCCGGACAGGAAACGTTTTTCTTCCACAATACATTTTCTGTGCTTTATTTCATCTTTACGTTTACGATTTCATTTTTTTTTACTTTCTCCATTTCTCACTGGACAGTGCGAGGCGCTCTTCGGAAATCTCGGGCAAATCTGTAATCCCTCGCAGCATCCGGTTTCATGTTTCCTGTCCGGCGGACCCATGTCGATTTCTCTCATTGTTACGTCCTTGCGTCCTGCTCGTGAGACACGATTACGATTTTTTTTCCTTTTTTGACAAATGACTCCTTCGACCCACGCTGATGCCCTGGGGGCAACAGGAAACTCGAAGCGACATCATTTAAGATTCGTCTCGGTCGAAACCATCGGATCTTGAATTTCACGGAATCCGTAAGAAATATTATTTTATAGGAGCCACGGAAGAAGGACGGAAAACCTGTCATTTTGTACGATTTGTGGGAATTGACCAACATGTGCAATTTCTGAAAGGACCGAAATAACAAGGTAAAAAAATCCTTGGTCCAATACTGGGCAAAAGTGGTCCACCTTACTATAATTTATTTGCTTCGTATATTAAAACAATAATTCTAGGGAAGATTTTTGTAAATTATTGCAACTCTTAGGCATGTTTTCTCCTTGCAGTCAAACTGAAAATTAATTAATCTTTATATGGGTGATTGCCAAAAAGTTGACCATACATATTTGTCCACGAAATTTAAAAAAAAATTATTATTCTATGCCGCCTAAAATATGTTTTTTTAAATACGACCAACCCATGAGGGTATGATAAAACGAAATAGAGAGATCAAGGAATATATTTGTGATAGTTGTGAATTCTATACACAGAAAAAACTGAAGTGTTAATTAGAAACGATTTTTGGGTTCCAATGAAGATGGAACAAAAAGGAACTCTCATAGATGGCGTCACTTTCTACATATGATTTCCCTATATTCCATTAGAACTGAAACAAAAAGGAACCTCCAGTTTTTTTTTGTGTACGAAAACAACACCTATACCTATGTTTCTGCGTAATAAGCATGGAGTCTTACTTGATTTCTGAATGTTTTTAAGATTTTGAGTAATGTGAATGCCTAGAAAGTTGCTCTATAACTTTAGGAATGGAAATCATTTTCGGGGAGTTTGAGAGAAAAAAATGAAGTCGGACGTCCCTAAGCTCAAAAGTCACTAAGTTCGCAACGTATGACATTCGACCTTGACAATATAGATATTTAAAGAATCTTTTAAAACTATTTCAAAAACAGGTAAAAATTATTAAAAATATGGCAAATATCATCGCGAAAATCTGTGATTGCGCGATTTATTTGATATTGACTACACATCTTCAATATATCCTCTCGTTTAATAATATTTTAAATTAATAGTTCGACAAATATGACATTTTGTAAAACGTATTGTGCAAAAATATTAAAAGTTTGGAAATACTGATGAGAAATCAATTTTCAACTGTATGCAAATGTTCGTTAGCCTAAAATTAACAAATCTACATCTATTTTGAATATTTTGAATCATCATCTTCGAGTATTATCTTAAAATAGCAAAATCGTAAAACCCGACACAAAACTTAGAGACAGACTTTGGAGCGATTTCTCGCATCTTTAACTGTAAAATATTCAACTTATCACTCCATAATCATCTTTTGCAACTAATTTCAATCGATTTTCATAAGTCAAAATTATTTAAAAAAATATTTTTGATATTATTTAACAATTTTCTATTTTAAATTTGTAGTTTGGGACATCGCGTAACCTGACATTTTTCAAGCATTTTTATTTATAATTTCTAAATGAAGTCGTCTAAAATTTTAAAAATTTCTCTAATTAAGCTTTAATGTGAATACTTTGTTCAGATATATTTAGAAAAAATTAATTAATCATAGAAAATGTGAAAAATGGTAGAGACTTAAAATGGTCAACTTTTTGGCAATTACCCATATCTTGAACTAGCAATTTTATACGCGCGCTGAAGCGCGCGTGAAACGTTGCATTAGCAACTATTAAAAGATAGTAAAAGAAAATACTAAAATATATTTTAAGTGAATACAAAAAAATACTATAAGTATTATCTATCGAAAATGTTTGGGTCAAAATATTTTATATCTAATACATAAAAAGATATTTACATCCGAAATAGAGGCTCTTTGCGCAAAGTACAAAAATTTCACCTCTTCTACTTCGGCGAGTTTTTGACCAAACTGATCAATCTTTCTTTTTTGAAGTGCCATTTAATAGGATTAAACTTTTTTTAAATTTGAGTCCGATCGGAGAAATTCATTTTTTGGGGTGGGTACACTTGAGAAATAATGCCCCATTTAGACATACTCTCTAAATTTGCAATATTCACTTTTGACTAATGAACCTGTGTCGATTTGTTCACCAAATAATTTAATAACCATTTTTACTAATTTTCAGTCTAACAGTGAAATACTGCAAATTCACTTCAATCACAGTACTGAATTTGACTTTAGTAATAAATTTTTCTACTAAATTAATTGTTAGTGCGAATTAATCATTACTGTATAAAAGTCAGTAAATATGGTTACTAAATCATATGGTGAATGAATCGACAGTGTTCACATTTCATTATTATTGTATCTCTAAATTATGCCCTTCTAAAGCGAAGTGAATAATTATTTTAAAAAGCAACCATGAATTTGTATTATTTATTTATTCATTGGTAATTTTTCGTTATAACCATTTAACAATAATTGTCACTCACTTATTTTATATTTACAGGAATTAAGCATCAAATTGACTATAAATACACTCATCGTTAGATGAAGGGCCACGAGATTGAGGGCCACCTTCATGGTCGTTCACGCTTCACTTATTCTGTCCCCCGCTCCTGAGCGTCCGCGATGGCGCCATCGCTCGGGCAGTTAGGGCCGCCAGACGTTGTTTACATCACGACTCTCTGCGCATTTACTTTTGTACGTTCAGAGACTACATACGCGGTCCTGAATGTTGACATAAGACTGCTCGCTCGAATAGCATTAGATTGAGGACCGTCTACCCCCGAAACCGGCCCTTTATCTAACGATGAGTGTATTACCTTTTTCATAAAATAATAGGCAATGGAATGTAAATTGAAGAAATTAGAAGATGCTGTATAAAAAAGAAAACTGTATCAACATTTTGATTGATTTAATGTACTAATGTACAGAATTAGATACATAAAATTGTATATATTTCCTACTCAAATTGTATGCTCAAAATTTGACAAAAATAATCGTTAGTTTTAATTATTCTTCAATAATATTTCAATAAGTTTCCTCTGGATTGAAAATTTTATAATGACACGTATTAAAAATTCTATACATATTTAAAACAAGTATTTGAATTAATTGTTGATGTTCATAATTAAACGGCATTATTAAATTAAAAACGTAAAAATTAAATAATAAATTTTGAATAATGATTTAATCATTAAAGAAATTAAATCGTTGGAAATTAAATCATTTTCAACTGAAAACACTTAAAATTGTTTGGATTACATTTCAAATCCTCAAAAATTGTACGTCAAATTAATAGTAATTACAGTTAATTATCTATACATTATTTATACATAATATACAAATGACCAACTACCAGCATTTGCAAAATTTTAGAATTGTATAATTGAACAGATATAGCTGATTCCACGTGAGATTTTAATCCAAATTTTTAATTGTCCTGAAAATTTTTACATTCTCATCATATGAGAAGGTATTAGATTTGTGTAAAATTTGACCCCACCCCCCGTTTTTGTCGAATGTCGACGTTTTGAGACCCCCTGAACCCAAAAAAGTGGTTTTTGTTAATGTGTTTGTCGATTTTTTTCTTGTTAGCACGATAACTTTCGAAAGAATTGACAGATTGGATTGGCCTATGGTATACCTTTTTAGTGTCCTAAAATGAAGGTCAAGTTCGTTAGCCAGCCATCTTGAATAAAATTCAAAAAATCACAGCATTTTGAAAATTTTTGAGACCACTTTTTTTGCAATTTACAAATTCTATGAACGGATGTTCATATTACCCAGAAAGAAGAACAATTTATCTCAATGACATTTTTCAATAAAATGCAAATTATCAGATTTATAGCATTTTGAATTCAAAAAATCAAAATAAAATGAAGATTTTCAGCCAAACAACGCACGATATGAAAAAAAGTAGAGAATAGAAAAACATTTTTTTTGAAAGCTCTACAGTATTTGCATAACAACTTTTTGAATTTTTTAAAAAAATCGAAAATTCAAATTTTCCGGCCAAAAAACGTGATATGAAAAAATATTCAATGGAAAAACTATTGGTCTTAAATAGATCTACAAATTTTCTGTTGACCATTTTTTGATAGGGTAAGTAGTTTACAGCATTTTGAAAATTTTTGGAACTACTTTTTTTTCAAATTTACAAATTTTATGTGCAGATGTTCATAGTACTCAGAAAGAAGAACAATTTATCCTTATGACATTTTTCAGTAAAATGAAAATTATCAGACTTATAGCATTTTCAAAATTCAAAAAATCAAAAGAAAATGGAGATTTTAAGCCAAACAACGCACGATATGAAAAAAAGTCAAGAAAAGAAAAACATTTCTTTTTGAAAGCTCTACAATATTGGCTAACAACTTTTTGAATTTTTGAAAGAATTGAAATTTCAAATTTTCCCAACAAAAAACGTGATATGAAAAAATAATTCATGGAAAAATTATTGGACTTAAATAGATCTACAAATTTTCTGTTGACTATTTTTTTGATAGGATAAGCAGTTTTCGTTTTAATCTTGAAAATTTTGTTAAAAAATTACAAAATTGAATTTCCCCGCCTAAAAACATGAGAAATTCTTACAAAAAAAATGATTAGCCTTAAAAACCAATTTTGGCCTTAAAGGAATTTTATATCCAAAAACCAATTTTCGATTAACCGTTTTTTGATTGGATAAATAATTTTCATTTTAATTGTAAAAAATACTGTTAAA
>JBAGKK010427236.1:0-17862 GCA_037177015.1 Euceroptres primus
TATAATTATTTTCAGTAAATGCGAACACGTGTCCGTCCGGAAAGTTTTGGACATGTTCATGTGGTTAACCATAAGGCTATTCTTGATTCTCAACGCATCGATGTTGGATTGTAAATGTAGTTAAAAATAAACTGTGCCTTTAAATTTAATGAATAAGTCTCTTATAGATAATACGTATACCTACATGAACCTCCTTTTTTTAAACTACCGTCAATTGAATTGAATTGAAAGTATTAAAAAATATAAATTAATTTTTCGTATTAATACATTCAATTAGAATAGCTCATTATTTTCTTATTAAAGTTTTTTACCAAATTTTACACTTTTCCTCTGGATTCATAGGACTATTCTTGGGACATTTGAAGGCCTTAGCAAATCCATCGGAGTTTTGAACTGCTGAAATAACTCGATAATGACCTTCACTATGCTCATCCTTTTTTTTCAATTCTTCATATTCTGGCGTTGAATTAATACACCAGAGCTGAAGAAAAAGGAAATTATTTAAATCATTTTTTATTTTTCTTATATGGTATTATTTTATATATAAAAAAGAACCTAAAATTCACGAATGCTTACTTTTGCAAAGGATAGAAAAAAAGATTGCTCGTTACTAAATTCTTCAAATCCTGGTAATCGAGGATAATTTTTCTCTTTCTTTTCATCTTCTAAAGCTCCAAACATCATTTGCGTACCCAACGAATCTGCTATATTTTCTCCTAGAGTCCACATACTTTTAATCTGTTAATGAAAAAGATCAATGACCTTGAAATTCATAAAACTAATAAATAATAATAAATCTAAATAAGCATTAAATAATAATAAATCTAATAAGCAGTAATTGAAATAAGATTGTATCTGTAGGTAATTGTACCTTTTGGGTACAAAAATTAATCAGTGATTTCGACATACCTCAAGAAATTTAGTGTCAGTCGAGGAATTACTATAAAAATTTACATATTGGTCAGAATAACATTTACTTCTATTACTATAATGTTCGTCAATTTTTTTTGACAACTGAACCATGTCACCATCCTTGTCAAAGTAAAAACCTACAATAATAATGCCGATTCCAGTTTTAATGATTTTTATTTAAATGTATTTTAAATAAATCATCAAATCTATATTTATTAATAAATTTACCCGTATCATCGAAAGCGTGAGATACTTCATGACCAATAATCATTCCCAAAATTCCATAATTGATTGTTCTGCAAAATTATCAAAGGAAATATATACCTAATATTAACTTTAAATTGAACTCCAAATTAATTAAATTTAAAAATATAATTTAGTGTATAAAACGATATTTAATTATATATATAATATAATTATATCTAATATAATACCTAAAACTTCATTTAACTTACTCTGGTCTACTGGCAGAATAAAAGGGTGGTAAAAAATCAGCAGCAGGAAGAGCTGCAAAAAAGTGAAAACGTACTGAATAATGTATTTTAACATATACTGGGAAATTAATGATATTTTAACGATTTGTTCTTACTTAAAGAATTAACCATAGGGTTAAAAAATGCATTTACTACTATTGGATGGGCATACCAACTACTGTAAAAAACGATAATTTAAACTGTTAATAGATAATCTGAATTTTTATTTAGAAATATTTTAATAATTTCCATCGCAGTATAATTAGTACGTCTTCATTCCGAATATTAAATTTAATTGTAAAATACTTTAATTATCAAGAGATAAAGAATTATAGAATTAATTATCTTACTCATCGCTTTCTATAGGATTTTTAACCATTCGGAGATTTCTTCTGTTCGAAAATTTTATGTAACTTATTTTGTTGTCCAGAAATTGCTGTCCAACCACTACCTAAAATCATACTTTGAGTAGAGCAAAATAATTTATTTTTCATTTAATAGATTTAAATTTTTATCATTTTTCAAGTTATATACTCACTCCACGATAGTGATTTATCAGTGCAGTCGAATTATTATACCATTTAGGATAACCAATGTTAGCTTTCATTGTTTTTAACTTCTCCAATTCAATTTTTCTTGTTTTGTCATCCAACCAATCAGATTTTAAGATATGTTTCATCAGTTCATTCTGAATACGCTTAAATATTTTCTTTGCCTTAAAAAAATAATAGTAATTCATTCAGTAGGATTATTTTAATACTTAGCACTAAAAAAAAGTTTTTTTTATTCAATATCCCAGTTACAAATCACAAATAAAAATTTCTTACCTCATCTTCCATTTTATTTTCAAAATACTTGTTCACAAATTGGTAAGATACTGCATGCTTCAGGTCTACATTTTCGACACATCTTTCCCATCTGAAATAAAATAAATAAATAAAAAAAGTGAAAGTTATTGTCTTTCAGGGAAAATTATTTTACTCGCCTTGGTTTTTGTTCTCTCAATCCAGTTTGCATTTTGTTCAATTCATAAACTAAGGAATTCATTTTTGTGTTTGTGTATGTTAGCAGTCGACTTATAAAATTCCAGTGAATGTAATTCACTAAAAGGAAAATCATATTTTTATTTTACAAACTTAAAATTTAATTAGGCTTCCTATCTTATATTCAATTAATTACAGGCATAAAGGTTAGAGAAAATGAAAATCTTTAGGAAAATATTCTAAAGCACTTACCAATTGTACGAAGTTTAGTAGTATCCAAAATTTCTGAGAGTACTTTCAAATAGTTAGCGGTAGGCACGACAATCAACTCCTTTCCATCAAGTTCAATATTCGCTTCAGCAAATATATTTTCAAGAGTTTCCTTCCAATTTATCTTATTTTGTAAAAAAGAAAGAAATCAAATTTATAGTAAAATGTTTATAATAAAATCAAGTGTGTCTAAAATTCAGTAAATTAGTAGAATTAATATTTATTTTTGTAAAAAATATCAGAAAATATTAATTTATTACCTTTGCTGCATTGGTGCGATGAATTGTCTTATCGTAATAAGTTTGTAATTCATCCATAAGTCCATTTATAGAATCATCTCCAGGAAATGCAGTCCTCTGTAAATAAAATAAAAAATTTTGAATCTATGAATCTATAAAATATAATTTAACACTAGAAATAATATATTGAAACACAAATTTTATTTAATATTAGACATTTCTAAGTAAATGTTAAAAAGGAGAAAAACTCACGTTGTACAATTTTTTTTCAAGTTTGATCATGTCCTCGATGTCAGCATCTATTTGCTTTTTATCAACACTGACTCCTCTTTCTTCAGCAAATATAATGGCGACTTTTGCAATTAATTTTGCGTAACTACCGTCTTCGTATATTTTCGATCTATTGAATTCCATTTTGTTAGGCATTTGTACCACAGGAGATAATTCCGGAGGATCAATCTATTAAAATCATTATAAATCTTTGTTACCGCGCATTTGGATATTCTTAGAATTTTAATTTGTAAAAAATAACTTTTTTATAGAAAATATTTAGAAGTAAATACTAACAATTATATAAGATTCATCAACCCCTTCTTCATCTGATTCATCTATGGATTTCCTCCATACACTGTCCCGAATGGAATAAAAAGCAGGAGTATAAATCAATCGAGAATAATAAGTGTCAATTTGATGCCAAGTGAATTCTTTTGGATCCCATTCTTGAGGTTCCATTGCCATGGGCCATCCGCCATTTCTTGACAAAATTGCCTCGAGGGGTTTGATTCCAGATTTTTCCAATGCATCTGAAATAAAAAAATTACATAAATCAGTAAAAAATTCAATCATTTAAAAAGTAAAATGTGACTCACCAACGTCCATGCATGACTGATAAAACTTCTTTATTTGCTTTATGGGGAGAATATCCTCTTTATGTATCTTTTCTTCTAAAAAATCTGTGAAAAATCAAATAATCTAATTTTTCAATGAAACTTTAATTATTATTTTACATTTTATTAACAACTTAATTTAATTTTTAAACGATGTTACTTACCTCGAATTTGAGAATTCACCTCTTTTCGCATCACATTGAAAAGACTCCATGCCATTTCAGTAGGAGGAACCGGATTGTTTATGGACCATCCTCCACAAGCATATTCATAAAAATCTTCACACGGGTCCACTGATTTATTCATACTTTCCCAAAAGCTTGCAGCTGAAATTATAGGCCAATTTTGTAAAAATTTTAAAAATTATTCTATTTTAGAAAAAAAGTACTGACCAACTTGAAAACACTCCTGTGTACGACAGACAGTATATTTATTTTCAAACTTATTGAATTCCTTTTGACTTGATTTATCTTTTTTCGAAAAAATCCAATCCAGATTTTCTCGAAAAGGATCACCGATATCTTCTAAATTTAAAACTCCTGCTGTGACAATATTAATTGTACATAATCTGTGAAATAAGATGAAATGTTCATGTTTAAGTTTCTTAAAATTTAAATTAATAATAATATTTTTTTCTATGATCTGTGAATAAGAATAAGAATCTGTGAAATAAGATGAAATGTTCATGTTTAAGTTTCTTAAAATTTAAATTAATAATAATATTTTTTTCTAACGAAAAGCATTGTGACTCACAAAATTCCGAAATTTAACATTTTTCCTAAAATTGACCCAACGAGGAAAATTGAACAATTTATTAGAAATTAAAAGATCTAGAGGATTATTTTCTACTAGACCATGTATTTATTTTAGTATCTGCTTTTATATTTTCAAGAGCGGGAAACTCATAGGAAAATTTCCTGTCAGTAGTTCCTGCGTTGATATAATATTCTTCCTTTAGTGATAAATTTTGGTATTATCTATTCCTATATAAAAATTTAATAAAAGGAATAATAAATAATCAAAAGAATTTTTGATAATAATAATTAAAAGTATTATCACTTTTTAAAACTGATGTAATTTCACATTTTGCATACTAAAACAATAATGGAATCAAGCATTCGTAAAAATGCGCTTACCATCGCTTTACGAACCTACTAAATTTTAATTTTATTATTTGGTTAATTTTTCTTAATTTTAGATTTAAATTAAATTAAACTTTAATTATTATTTTAATTAAGGGTATGTGATACATTATTAGGTCATTTTCACATATCACATAAGGGTATGTGATACATTATTAAGTCACGAATTACTGTCCGATTTTTTATTTACATTCAGCGGGTTTATTAAGAGAGTGTATAATGCTGAAATTTTAAGAAATAATAAAGAATATATTTAGGTATCGATGTCTGGTGCGTTTCTTTATTTTGAAGAAAAAAAATGTTTTAAAAATGATTTTTTTCCAAAATAAAGATTGAAACGCACCAGACATCGATTCTTTAATATACTCTTTATTATTCCCTCAAATTTCAGCATTATATTTGCATTTCTCTCTTAATAAACCCGCTGAATATAAATAAAAAATCGCTCGGAAGTTCGTGACATCATTATGTATCGAATGCCCTAAAATATTGTAAAATTAAATAGTAATTATTATTAAATGAGATTATTTTTAAATATTTACATAAAATCTTCTTACCCCTGAGAAAAATTGTAAGGTTGAAGAAGAATAAAAATTACTACTAAAAATAGCAATTATAAATTTGTAAATAGTTACATGAGAATGTTCATCAAATTTTTATTTAATCTGATAAGTAGAGTGTAAAAAATGTAATTATTATAATATAATAATCACATTTTATTTATTTATTTTTCAAAAACATTACAGATCTTTTATAGAAATTCAAAAATATACATTGTCTTATTTTCACCAAATTTTGCACTTTATTTTTGGGTTCATTGGACTTCCTTTCGGACATTTGTAAGCTTGAGCGAATCCTTGAGAATTCTGGACAGTTGCTATCACTCTATAACGTGGTTTACTGTGTACATCATCCGTTCTTATCAACTCATCGAATTCTGGTGTTGAGCTAGTGCACCATACCTTTTAGAGAAAATGAAACTTGCATTTGAAAAAAATTTAATAATAGAAATCATAGTTAATTAAAATTATGCTTAATTTATTTATTAATATATATATATATATAAATTTCTTTAAAAATTTCTTAAATTTCTTTCCTATCAATATGTATAAATTTTTTTCAAATATTTACTTTAGCAAAGGATAAAAAGAAAGCTTGTTCGTTAGTTAAATCTTCAAATCCTGGTAGACGAGGTTGATTATTTTCTTTTTCAATTTTTTCCAGGGCTCCAAAAATTACATCCACTCCAAGTGAATCAGCCATATCTTCGCCCATATTTTTTACATGACTCTCCTTCATTATCAAACAAAATAAACTTTATTCGAAATATTTTATAGTCATTTCAATATTCATTATTAAAATTAATTTTTCAGCCTACCATCAAAGTTTCTTCACCTTCAATTTTGTAAAATCTTCCGTATTGAGAAATGAAACAGTCTATTTTGCCTTTTAATGTATTGGCATCCTCAGAAGGCCAATTAACGAAATTTCCATTCTTATCGAAGAGTAAACCTGGAAATATATTATTCCTTTCATTAATATTAATTTTAAGTTTAAATCATGAGGCTTTGAAATTAATTAAGTTTGGAAAATAAAAAGTGATAAAGTGGTTACCCTCAATGTCGAAGCCATGAGCGATTTCATGTCCCATCACGATTCCAAGACTACCAAAGTTGATCGTTCTGTGAAGGAATATGAAAATTTAAAATCTGATTTCATTGATTTTTTGTATTCTACTTACTCGGGTTGAGATTCAGAATAAAATGGAAATTGAAACAAGCCAGCTGGAAGGACTGTAAAAAAATTAAAAATATTGTTATACTAGTACATAATTAAAATTTTTGTAATATTATTTAATCTATAATTCATAATATTTAATAATAAGCTCACTCAGATCATTGAACAAACGATTATATGCAGCATTAACTATGGTTGGGAACCATCTGAAAAAATTAATAAGTTTTAATAAAATACTTTATTCAGCATACATTATTTTTATAAAATGTAAAGCTTCTTACTCAAAATCATCAATAGGGTTTCTAAGATTTCGTAAACTCTTCTTCAATGAATACTTCTTGTACATTAATATGTTATCCAAATACTGGTGACCAATAGGCATTTGTAATAAAAAGAATTAGGTAGATCATTTAAAAAAATTATAAGTTGCTACACAAAAATACAATTATAATTTAAATGAACAATAAATAAAAGTAGTACGTACTCCACGATAAAAATTCATCAGTGCAGTAGCATTATCATACCAATTTGGGTAACCGATAATCGTTCCCATATTCTCAATTTTCTCAATTTCTAGTTTTCTCATATCGTCACTAATCTAGTCCGACTTCAAAATTTGTTTCGTCAGCTCTTTTTGAATACTCAAGAATATTTTCTCACCCTGTAATTTTTGTAGTTGCCCAATATATTGAAACTTATTGAGCCTTGTATAATATATTTAAAATCGATAATAATTGAGTAATTCTTACTTCTTCTTTCAAGTCATCTTTGAAATATTTCTTCACGAAGTGATGCGATACTGCATGCTTCATTATCATATTTTCCACACAAGTTTCCCACCTAAAAAATTATTATAGCAATTATTGCAATTATTTATAAAAAAATGAAAACAGAATTCAAATATCGCAATAAACAATGTTAAAGTTATTTTTTATTATTAAAAGTTAGAAGCATTTTTAAACCAACCTTGGTTTTTCACTTTTTACACCAGTCAGATGTTTCTTAAATTCATAAAACAATTCTCGCATTTTTTCCGTCGTGTAAGGTAGCATTTGGCTTAAAAAATTCCAGTGAATGTAATTTACTAAAACAAAGTTATTATTGTATTTTCGATTTTCTATTTTCTGTTTTCCACTTTATATTTTCTATTTCCTATTTTCTATTTTCCATTTTCAATTTTCTATTTTCTATTTTCCATTTTATATTTTCTGTTTTCTATTTTATATTTTCTGTTAATAACTTATTAATTGTATTATAATTTTTTTAATGAATTCAATAAAAACTGAAATAATTTTATAAAACTTTTTTTATTTATACCAATAGTTCGCGGTGTTGTCTCATCCAATATATCAGAAAGTTTTTCCAAATATGCTATAACTTTTGGCTCCACATAAAATCCTTCGTCTCTATCGAGCTTAATATTGGCTTCAGCAAACAAGTTTAACATAGTTTTATTCCAGTTTATCTACAAAATTTCAACAAAAAGAAAGATTTTATGAAGTTTTAATTTCAAAATTTTTAAATATTTAACACTATATTTAATATTTACCTGTGATGTATTTGTAAAATGAGATTTTTTCTCAGTCGTATAGATTTCTTCTATGAGTTCTATAGATCCAAATGTGGGTTCATATTTGGAGTATTTCCTTTCCTAAAAAAATGATAAAAGTACAATGGTTTATACTCTTATAGAATAGTTCTTTTCTAAAATGTTATTTTATTTATGAATCAAGAAAAATAATAAAACTCACAGCTCCCAATTTCTTTTCAAATTCGATCATATCGTTGATATCTTCATCCAATTTTTCTTCGCTAATATGGACACTTCTTTCCTGTATAAATGCTAAGGCAACTTCTTTGATGAATTTTGCATAACTACCATCGTGGTACATTTTCGTTCGATTAAATTTCATGCCATATGCCATCAAAACTACCGGTGGTAATTCTGGCATTTTCAACTATTAATAAAAATTTGAATTAAAAGAAAAAATCAGTGGAAGCAGTAAAAATAAACAGATTTGCAATTTTTAAACTATTTACCTCTATAACTGTTGAATTTTCCTTTCGATAATCACCAAAGGATAGAATTCTCCTTTCATCCTTTCTTATTACAATGGAATATAGTGCAGAGTGAGTTAGTCGAGAATAATGTTCGTCAATTTGTTGCCATGAAAATTGTTCCTCATACCACTCCTCTAGTTCCATGATTAAAGGCCATCCTCCATTTGTAACAAGTATTGCTTCGAGTGGATTAAGTCCTGCTGTTTCTAATCCATCTAAAGTGATTCATTAAAATTTTACAATTTATAAATATATCTGTTACTAATATTAATATGTAATAATATTACATATTAATATTAGTTACAGATATATTTATAAATATTTGAAAATACAAACCAACATCCATGCAAGATTTATAGAATTTTTTCACTTGTTTCAGTGGTAAAATATCATCAGAATCGATTTCCTCTTCCAAGAAATCTGAAAGGAAATATAAGTAATCAGAAAATAATATTCTAACATTTAATATATTTCAAATATCGTATATCATTTTAATAATCAAATACCTCGAGTTTTAAATTGTACTTCTCTTAACATTTTATTCATTGTGTCCCGCGTCATTTCTGTGGGTGGAATTGGATTATTTTTTGCCCAATTACCACAAGCGTATTCGTAAAAATCGTCACAAGGATTCACTGACTTGTTCATACTTTCCCAAAAGTCTGAGGCTATTTATTTTAAATAAAGAATTATTGTAAAAGTATTTAGTTTTAATTTATCGAATTCAAATTATATCTTACCAACTTTGAAACACCCTTGAGCACGACAAACAGCATGATTACTTTCAGATGTTTTGGAATCATGTTTTTCGGATTTCGAATGGAACTTTTTAAAACGATCATGACGAAATGGGCCACCAATATTTTCCCAGTCGGCGAATCCTGCAGAGGCAAAAGCAACTGTGCATATTCTACAAAATAAAAATTATTTTTTAATTTATTAAAGATTATTCCTTTATTAAATTATTTACATATACATATACGTATACATTGCATATACAAACTTACAGAACAGTTAAATGCAACATTTTTAATAATTAGTAATAAAGTTAGTGCCATGAAACTAATTTACAGATAAAATTGATGTTGTTATATGCTTTTATATAAACGTATCAACAGAAAACCGACATTATAATTTCCTGCATTTTTCCATATTCATGCCTACGCAGATGCATTATTCTTCCTCAAATGATATCGATAGTGTCACAGGTTTAAAAAATCACAAAAGGTACAATCATTTATTATTTAACAAGAACATTTATTTTATTTTATGAAACATAAATACAATATTATTGCTCAGTTCCATTAATACAATATTAAATATTCCATTACTTGTCTCATTGTTCACATTTAGACAGTTTTTTATACAATTAAATCGTTTTTTGCAAATATTGTTACCAAAATTTGCACTTCAGTTCTGGATTCATAGGACTATTCTTGGGGCAATTAAATGCTTTGGAAAATCCTTCAGAATTTTGCACAGATGAAATTACTCTGTAACGATTTTGACTATGTGGATCAAAGTTTCGTAATAACTCTTCAAATTTTGTAGTTGAACTTTCACACCACAGCTGAAAAAAAGGATAATTATTTTTTTAAACATATTTTTCGAAATTATGAAAACCAAACGAATCAATAAACTTATGTATATTCATTATCAAGTACATACTTTGGCAAAGGAAATAAAATAAAATTGTTCATCGCTCATGTCCTCGAATCCTGGTAACCGTATCTCATTTTGCTCTTTCACTTTTTCTTCAAAGGCGTCGAAAACTGTCCCCAATCCTATGGAATCGGCCATATTTTCACCTAAAGTTCTGCTAGCTTTCATCTATTAATTAAAGAAATTGTTTTGGAAGTTGGGTTTTATTCATTCTTCATATCAGGTAATTGAAAAAGAAATTAAGTAAATTTCTAAGTTTAAATTACCTCTAAAAACCCGGCACCCGTCGATTCATTTTTATAAAAGTTTTTAAATTGTTTAACATAACAAAGAGACTTAATATTATATGCTTGGCTGAATTCTGGAAAATTAATTTTGTTTCCATTCTTATCGATCTTAAAACCTAAAAAATAATAGTTCCTTACTAAATTATTGTCCAAATATATTAATTGATACTAGAATAGTTATCAGTAAATGAATATTCTTATAATAAAAATAATCTATACATCATAATATAATATTATTTAGATATTTCACATCGAATTAAAATCCAATATACCTGTATTGTCGAATGCGTGAGAAACTTCATGACCAAATACAGTTCCAAGGGAACCGTAATTAATTGTTCTGATAATAAAAAATCAAACATAATTCATATAACGAATCTCAGAGAAAAAAAATTAGGGAAATATACAGCCAACTTTCATTTCAATAATACCTATAAATAATACCTTCAATAATACCTATAAATAATTAACTACTTACTCTGGTTCAATTGTAAAATAAAATGGATACTGGAAAATCGAAACAGGGACGGCTAAAAAAAATTAATTAGAAATAAGTTATTGGTCCTCAAAATTCTTTTAATTTACTTACTTAAAGAATTGCGAAAGAATTCATAGTAAGCACCAACTTGAAGTGGATGAAGTCGCCACCTGAAAAATTGTTATCAAAATAAATTTATTATTTAAATTTGTATATAATGAAAGAGTATATTTTATTTTTTTAAATATATATTACTCATCAACTTTCTCAGGATTTTTTAGAGATCTCAGCATCTTCTTAAAACTATATCGTTTGTAACTTACGACATTATCAAATAATTGGTTTCCAATTATTACCTATAAAACAAATATTATTTTGAAAACAAGTAATAATTTTAAAAAATACACAAAATCTTTCTATACAAACTGAATATTAAAAATTGTTTATTTAGCTTAATAAATGTTTTTACACTTACTCCTTGATAATAATTGTTCAGAATTGTAGTATTATTGTACCAATGTGGATAACCAATTTTTGTCCGCATTTCCTTTATTTTTTCCAATTCAATTTTTTTAGCCTGGTCTATTATCCAATCTGCCTTTAATATATGCTTGACAATTTGCTTTTGAATGTTCGAAAATATTTTTTCTGCCTTAAATTGAAAAACAACATTTGTAACAGTAAATAAATTATTGAAAGATTCGTTTCCTTAAAACCTACATCAGTTTCCATCTTGTCCTGAAAGTTTTTTTTCACAAATTGGTAGGCAATTGCGTGCATCATTTGAACATTTTCAACACAGAATTCCCATCTGAAAAATTTTATTTTAAATTATTTGTATAAACTGGTTTTTAAAATTAATAACAATTGATTTTCTTGTACTTCTATGAAAATATTACAGAAATAACTTTAATGAGAAAGCAAACCTTGGAGTCTCTTCCTTTACTCCAGCTTGTATTTTCTCCAATTCGTACATCAAACTTCTCATTTTTGAAGTCGAGAAAGGCAACATTTGACTTATAAAGTTCCAGTGAATATAATTAACTAAAAATAAAGGTAAAAGATCTTTAATTTTCTAACACGTGAAAAAATATATTTCTTTTTTAATTTCTAAGAATAAAATGATATTACATAACGGACATAATAAATTATTTTATTTTTTAAAATAAATATAAAATTGGAGTTACCGAGAACCCTTGGATTTGTTCCTTGTAAAATATCTGAAAGTTCTAGTAAGTACTTCAAATCTACACAAACCGTTTCATTATCATCCAGCAATACATTTGCCTCGGCAAACAAACTTCTCAAAGTTTTTTCCCAAATTAACTAATAAAATAAATTAATCTTTATTATGTAAAAAGATATAAAATTTTTAAAAATTTTAATGTGATCCCACCTTTGAAGTACCTGTGTGATTTATTCCTCTGTCATAGATCTGCTGCACTTGTTTCATAAGGATACATTGAAATCTAGGAATGGAACTTCTCTATAAAATTGAAAATACAAATATTTTTAATTTTCTTATTTCCAATTTAAAAATTATAAATATTTAACAAATAATTATATGAAATTCCTTTCATAAACCAACAATATCAAATGAAAATGTAAATAATATTCTTGAAACAGTACATTTGACAATTTTTTTTCCAACTCAATTATATCCATCACGTCAGCTATTATTTGCTCTTTTTTGACATTTGACCCTCTGTGCTCTGCAAATATGAGAGCAACTTCAATGACAAATTTTGCATAACTACCATCATTGTACATTTTAGTTCTATTAAATTGCTTATCAGGTGATTTCATGACAGCAAGTGGTAGCACTGGTATGTTCAACTGTTTAAAAAAATAGTAAATAATAGTACATTTAAAATATTATTTATAGTTAATTATTTATTCACTAGATAATGAGTAATTGAATTAGTCACCCCTATAACTGGCCTCATTTTTTTTTGTTTGGACATATACATCAGAAAGAACATGTCTTTTATATTTTTCGTAACTTCGACTGTATAAAATGTAAATGTATACATCATTTGAGAGTAATAATTATCAATTTGCTGCCATGAAAATTCTTTTGGGTCCCATTCTTTTGATTCCATGGTTATTGGCCATCCGCCATTTCTTGATAAAATGAATTCCAATGGCTGAATCCCTATTTCTTCTATGGAATCTGAAAGATTTACAAAAAGTACTTTAAACTTAAATTTTATTACAATTACTTTCAAACTCACCAACATTCATGCATGATTGATAAAATTGTTTCACTTGTTTCACAGATAGGATATCATCTGAATGAGGACTCTCTTCTAATATATCTAAAATAATTAAATAATATCACATTAGTTTCAGAACTTTATCCTAAAAATTAACTTTTTTTATACAAATGATAAAAACGCACCTCGAATTTTATATTGTACCATTTTTTGACCCTTACGAAAATTACTCCAGGTCATTTCGTTGGGTGGGATTGGATTATTTATTGGCCAATTTCCGCAGGCGTGTTCATAAAAATTTTCACAAGGGTCAACTGACTTGTTCATGCTCTCCCAAAATTCTGAAGCTATGCAACAATTTTTAATTCAAAATAAATTACCGAAATTTCGTATATAAATATAAAATATAAATACAGTGCTATAGTAAAATGGCAGTAAACTTACCAACTTTGAAACACTCTCGCGTACGACAGACTGTATATTCAGAGTTACTCTGAGACTTTTTTGACATTTTCTTTTTTAAAAAAAGACGTTTATCATAATTACGAAATGGACCTCCAAATTTTTCCCAATCAACAAATTCTGCCCCAACAAATACCATTATAGAAGCCCTAAGAACCAAAAGAAAAGAAGTAGGATAGTCAATTTTACTTTACTTTTGTTTTAAAAAAGATTTAGAAATTTTTTATAATTTACAATAAAAGTAGCCGAAACATGTCTTTCAGATCCTTCGAGAGAATTACTATATTAATTTATTATCAACTACTATAAACATTTCATATCTTATACACTATTTTATGCTGATAAATAGGAAGCATGTAACTTCCTGTGATTTCTGCTGTTGCATGCATTCTGTATGGAAGCAATATTCTTCCTGAAGTGATAAATTGGATATTCGAAATTGAAAAATCTCTTCCTTTTATATGAAAAATTCTTCAGAAAGTTTTCATAATTATTTCTGTTTTTGATAAACAATTAACTATTATACCAATAACCAATAAAATTAATTTAAATTAATTTAATGTCATATAAGTTTATTTTCTTTTCAACCGCGTAATGTTTTTCCTATAAATAAAAAACTGAGTAAAAAAATAAATAAAACTATCCATGTAAATATTTATTTATCGAGAAAAATGGGTAAAAATTTCTCAGTAATATCAAAACTGGACAAGGATCTTTTGTTTCTAACCAAAATTGGTGAAATTTTAAACAAGGAATACTTTCAACATTTTGAAGGGTTAACCACTAGCAATTTTGATGTACACCTGAATTCAAGAATTCTTTGAATTCAAAAGAATTCAAATAATCCAAAGAAAACAAGATGAATTCAAAAGAATTCAAAATAAAAATACAAGGTAAATTCAAAAAAGTAATTCAAAAAATACAAAACGAATTCAAAAGAATTCACAGAATACAAGGTGAATTCAAAAGAATTCAAACAATACAAAAGAATTCAAAAGAATTCAAAGAATTCAGGGAAAATTCACCTATTCATATAAAAGGAAGAGAATTTTCAATTTGGAATATCCAATTTATCACTTCAGGAAGAATATTGCTCTTTGAATTCAAAGAATTCCAAAAATTCAAAAGAATTCGAAGAATTCAAAGAATACATGGTGAATTCAAAAGAATTACCAAAAATTCAAAGGAATTCAAAAGAATTCAAAGAATTACAAACAATTCAAAAAATTCAAAGAATACAAAGTAAATTCAAAAGAATTTAAAAGAATTCAGGAACAAGTGTGTACCTAAATTTAGTAGTGGTTAACCCCTGGTAATATTTAAAATATTCAAAACCGAACCCGTTCAGTTTAAAATCGCAAAATATTTTTGATTTTTATAATTATTCAAATTGGATAATTAAAAATAAAAGTGGGTAAATGTTGACTGCGCATCATGACTGATAAAGTTATTGATTTGTATTGTCTTTCTTTATTCTATATTATTTACACAAGAATAATAATCATCTGAAAATTTAAATCCTCAGAGTAATAATTTAAATATATCTATTTCAAAATGTTTGAAATATTATATTGTATAAGAATTACTTTTTCACATCTTGTGTACACGTACACTGCTCTGTCATTTTAGGGATCTCCAATTTTTTAAATTGGTTTTAATCGATTTTTTTTAATTGGTGAGGGGTCCAAGGGGACGAGAAACATGAGCTCGGAGATCAACGGAGTTGCGCAAGTACCGTAGCAACAAAGTGCGCAGTAGTGGCGCAGTTAGTTACGCGGAGAATTCCATCGGTTCGAATCAGTTCGTTTCAGTGTTTTGGTTATGCGTTATGTATAATAATTCATAAGTAATAACTTAATCAAACTTCACTGTAAATTAAACCTTAAATTAAACTTATATTTAAAAAATATTTTTCACTCGTGAAAAAAATCAAACAGAAGTAGTTCATACGGCCCTGACTTGTTTACGTTTATAAACTGCCGATTTAAGGCCAAGGCTATTCAGGCCATCTCCGAAACCGACCTTAAATCGAAAGGGCAGTGCATAAAAAATATACGTATTCTGTTATACTTTTATAAAAATGATATCTGGTTGTTTTTTATTAGTGTTCATCATTTCGCCGGAAAATTTTAATTTAAAAAATCAGTAATATCATTAAACTTAAGTAATCTTTATGATATAATATACAATAGTTTAACTCTAAATTTACTTCATTTGACTTATAAGTGAAAAAATAGTTTATAGATGTGTACTCCACATACACCACATTCTCCTATAAATAATAACAGTGCTAGACAGCAAAGAAAGCTTCAGTCAAAAGACAATTCTAAAAATTTATCTCGGTAATGATGAAAAAAAAATCATGAATCATTTCGTCGTTCGCAGCAGTGCCACAGAAATATTCACAGACATTTTTCAAAAACGCCCACCACATTCTCTTATGAATTTAATAACAGTCTTAGGCAACTAAGAAAGCTTCCATAAACAGCTCATTCCAAAAATCATCTCGGTAAGGATGAATAAAAAATCACGAATCATGTCTTCGTGCGCAACGATCCCATGGAAATATTCACAAATTCCTTTTAAAAACATCTGTCACATTTTCATATAAATAATAACAGTCTCAGAACCTTAGAAAGCTTTCATAAAAAGCTCATTCTAAAAATCATCTCGATAAGGATAAAAAGAAGTCTGCCTTATGGCCTTATGGCGCACGAAGGTCACTTCACTCGCTAGTTTGAGCGCGCTTCCAGGCTCGCGGAATATTCGTCGTTCTTTGCGCAGAGTCAAGTTTATTCCTCATGATTTGCTTTCACTGCCGTAAACAAATTTTTTAATTTTATGAATATCAACTTAACAGCGTGCCATATAAATCCAATTTACGGATCGTTTTTTATTTAAATATTTGACAGATTTATTGAGAGAGAAATACAAATATTACGCTGAAATTATGATAAATAATAAATAATATATTGAGGCATTAATGCCTGTTGAGCTTCATAGTTTTATTTTTAAAAAAAATTATTTTTGAAATTTTTATCAAAATAAAAACTGAAACGCACCCGACATTGATTCTTCAATATATTCTTTATTATTTTCCGAAATTTCAGCATGTTACTTGAATTTCTCTCATTTTTAAATAAGTTTGAGGGGATTATGCTTACGACTCAGTAACATTTTATTGATTCTTTAGAAATTAAATCATGTTTAATTTTTTCAAAGCGCTCAGCACTTTTAAAGAGTTTTAAATTGAATGCTTTTGTTTTTGATTTCAAGTTCAGATGGCAACTAACTTACTTAAAGTTCTAATTTTTTCAAAACACTCAGGACTTTTAAAGAGTTTTAAATTGAATGTTTTTGTTTTTGATTTCAAGTTCAGATGGCAACTAACTTACTTACGGTTAAGCTGCTAAAGCACAATACAATCTCATAATTTTTTCGAAAGTCTTTGGTAAAGAAAAATTAGTTTTTAAGTTCTTAACAGTATTTTTCACAATTAAAACGAAAATTATTTATCCAATCAAAAAACGGTTAATGGAAAATTGGTAGATCTTTTTAAGGTCAATCATTTTTTTTTTAAGATTTTCACATATCTCATGTTTTTTGGCGGGGAAATTTGAATTTTCGATTTTTTTTTAATTCAAAAAGTTGTTATTCCAATCTTGGAGAGCTTTCGAAAAGCAATACTTGTTTTCTCTTGTCTTTTTTTCATATCGTGCGTTTTTTTGCTTAAAATCTTCATTTTCTTTTGATTTTTTGAATTTTAAAAACGCTAGAAGTCTGCTAATTTTCATTTCATCGAAAAATTTCATAAGGATAAATTGTCCTTCTTTCTGAGTACTATGAATATCCATACATATAATTTGTAAATTGCAAAAAAAGTGGTCAACGAACTTGACCTTCATTTTAGGACATTAAAAGAGTATACCAAAGACCAATCCAATCTGCCAATTCTTTCGAAAGTTATCGTGCTAACAAAAAAAAATCTACAGACAGACAGACACATTCGCGAAAACCATTTTTTTGGTTTAGGGGGTCTCAAAACGTGCACAT
>JBAGKK010427341.1:0-17861 GCA_037177015.1 Euceroptres primus
AACCCGAAATACTGAGTTTGCAACTGTAAGCGCTTGCGCAGCTTTATATGCCTAATAAATGAACATAACCTAAACTTCATAAATGCGATCGCTTACGTCTAGTGCTAATGTCCTGTGCAATAATAACACAGGCCCACAAAAAAAACCTTGCCTGTACTTTTGACCAGACCAACTTTTTCTTACGCATTTTTCGACGCTGAATCCGAATCTACAGTTAAAAAATAGCCTCCTCTCTCATTTTTTTTAAATATGCAAAAAAAAAACATTTTTTACGGTTTTTTCATGGTTTTTTAGAGTTTAAAAAAAAGAGGAATGATACAAATAATTTTAACTCAGAATTGAATTCTACGGATCAAAATACATCGAAAACCATGGTTTAAATATTTTTTTCACGAAATTTCGACCCTTAATACGGCTCTGAAAAGTCTAATAGATCTAAAAAGCCAAAACTCATTGTAAACTTAATTAAAGCAGATTAAAATTTACTTTTACAACTTAGAAAGAGCTTGTAGGCACTGAAAATACTACCCCGGGGGTTTTCGAAGTCGCTGATCACGAATCTGAGGTCAAATTTGCAATTTAGTGCTCCCAGGGGGTGCTAGGGGGCAGCAAATGAGGTGAAGAGTGACCACAAAATATGCTGTTTTTTAGCCTATTTTTTTGGACCTCGCTAGCGACCTGGGGGAAAAATATAATGTTACAGAAATCAAATTACTCGTCATTAAAAACCAAAGTGAGCATCGCTTTTCGTTTTTTCAAAATTTCAAAAAATTACCCCTATTTAGGGGTTGAGAAGACCCCCAAAAAATTAAAGAATAGAATATACCACTAATTATAAAATCATTTTTCATTGTATTTTTTCTATAAAATAAACGTTACAGAAGTAAAATCACGTATTTATCACCCCTATTATTCACAAGTTTTCAAATTGGACCTAGAGGTGGTCTTAAAAATAATTTTCAGATAAATGTCAAAAATGACAATTTTCAAAGTATCAAAGCCCCACAAAATTTTTAATTGCATTTCTGAATATTCAAATCACATTTAGAAACCCTCCTGAGGCACCCCTATTATTCTCAAGTTTTCAAAATGGACCTGGTTTCAAAAAGAATTACCAGAAAAATCTTAAAAGTGACAATTTTTAAAGTATCAAAGTCCCAAAAATTTTTAATTGCATTTCTGACTATTCAGATCACATCCAGCAACCCTCCTAAGGCACCCCTATTATTCTCAAGTTTTCAAAATAGACCTAGGGGTGGTTTCAAAAAGAATTTCCAGATTAATGTCAAAAATTACAATTTTCAAAGAATTAAAGTCCCCAAAAAAATTTTAATTGCATTTCTGACTATTCAGATCACATCCAGCAACCCTTCTGAGGCACTCCTATTATTCTCAAGTTTTCAAAATGGACCTAGGGGTGGTTTCAAAAAGAATTACCCGAAAAATGTCAAAAGTGACAATTTTCAAATTATCAAACTCCCAAAAAATTTTTAATTGCATTTCTGACTATTCAGATCACACCTAGCAACACTTCTAAGGTACCCCTATTATCTTCAAGTTTTGCAAATGGATCTAGGGGTGGTTACAAAATGAATTTTCAGATAAATGTCAAAAATGACCATTTTCAAAGTATCAAAGCCCCAAAAAATTTTTAATTGCATTTCTGACTATTCAGATCACATCCAGCAACCCTCCTGAAGCACCCCTATTAACCACTAAATTCCGAATTAGACCAAGGGATGGTTTCAAAAAGAATATCTAGATAATTGTCAAAAATGACAATTTTTAAAGTATCAAAGCCCCCAAAAATTTTTTGTCTGCCTTTCTGACTATTGGGAACACATCCGACAACCCTCCTGAAGCACCCTCTGTTCTTGAAATTCACAAGGTTCATTCTCAGCAGATTTTCTGGAGTTTTGTGAAGAAACGTCTTTATCTAAAATTGAAGAGCTTTCATTTCCTACGGCACTTTCCTCATTTGAACTCTCATCTTTAAAAAGAAATGCGTGCTCCTTTGCTCCAATCATATTAATGCGTCCTATGATCCACTTTCAACCGGTGAACTAGAAGCAATATCACGCCCGTATCCAAATTTGGCAATGCAAAGGTTGGACCATAAATTAATCCAGCGTAAATCACTGATTAACTTTTTGGCGATTTCCGTGCATTTGTAGGCATTAACATGATCGTCAAAATTTTCTGCTCTTGCGATTTCTTCCACGTGCCTGTCAATGTCTTCGGCCCACTCATGCCATGTATTCTGAAATGTAAATTCCGTGAAAATAGAGTCATTTAATGGAATCTTCTCATCTTCATCGGTTTGGTTGGAAGTATCATTTTCTTCTTCTTCCTCTTCTTGTGAAGGATCAAGCCTCTTTATGATCCACTGTCGTGATTCGTAACACTGTGTGTCATTGCCATCAACTTCGCATCTGGCTGATAGCAAAATAGCTTTAACTATTTTGGTCGCAGTTTCTTTTTCGCGTGCTCCAATCAATAATCCTATTGCTGCTTTGTAAAATATCCTAATTGTCTTGGATTTCAAAGATTTGGTTAATAACACATAAGGTTTAATGAAATGAGCAGCATCAATTCTAACGTAACAGGCAGGCATAACCTCTTCGTCATAAGCGTTGCAGTACTCTTCAATAGTTCTGGAAACGGTGAAGACGAATAAAATAGCCAATATAGTGGCTTTTAAGTCACAAATTGTCTCTTTAGGATGCGGTGCACCAGAGGATGCCCATCTTTTTAACCGAATGAAAATTCCTCCTGAAGCATCAAAACACACAAACGCTATTTCACGTTGTGCATAACTTGTGTATACGTGACGTTGATGATTTGTCCAGTATATAACGATGAAAGGGTCGGTTGAGACTACTATAATTTCATTAGGCATGACTTCGGCTTTCATTCTCGCAATTGCTCTTATAGGATCTGGATCCAGATATTGTGAAATTTTGCACTCCGATTTGCACCTAACCTTTGTAGGACGGGGGTGGTCGAAATATCGACCACCTGTCAGGTTGGGGACTTAAAATGAGTTATCCGTTTAAATTATATATAAATTTTTGGTCAAATGAAAACTCGATTTGAACCAAAATTTTCCTGGCCTCTAAAGGTTCAGCAGCACCTCGGAACTAAATAAATCCGCAGGCTCTTTTTAGTCTCCCGAATCCATTAACTCTGATGCCAACTTGGAACGATAAACTTCGACAGATTTTCCTTGCAACTGTTTTGCAATTTCATCGCGAAATGGTTTTCGCAGGTGCACTCAGGTGCTTACTGCACTGCTAGACTTTGTCTCCTTCAGTCATCTCACATGTAATTTTCACTTCTGTCTCAAACGTTTTTTTTTTTCGATTTCACCCTTGATTTTGCTTCCACATCTACAGTAGCCTAGAAGAAAGTACATTCATTCCTCTTATTCCCTTTGAAAAACAACATATTTGAGTGGCAAATGACTAAAGTTGACTTTTATGCACACTAAATGATGTGTAAAGTGACTTATTTTAAAACACTTTAGAACCGGTGTGTGAAGTGATCACTTTACACATCGGTGTCTTACTTTACGCATTGTTGCCAACTGCGCATGAGAACTTTAGAGATAACAAAACTACAGTGGGGACACCTAAATTAAACAATTAAAAATATGTTGACTGGCTTATAAATTATATAAGTACATGTGTTCTATTTGTACGGAAATATCCGTGACAATGGGCCATTGATACGGAAAAATTTTTCGTAACAATAGGCGATTGAGGCATGGGGACATCTTTGCACGCAGCAACTTTGCACGTGCCCAACTGTGCACGTCGATGGCCAGACGGACAACCGTGAACGTCCAAGTCCACAGGTGCCCATCTGTGCACGTCTAAAGTTCGACGTGCACAGTTGTCCAAGTGACCACTGTGCACAGTTGTTCGTCCGACCATCGACGTGCACAATTAGACACGTGCAAAGTTGCTACGTGCAAAGAACTGTCCGGTACCCGGCGATTGATACGGAAAATTTTCCGTAACAATAAGTTTTTGTTACGGAAATTTTTCCGTGATAATAGGCCATTAATACGGAAAATTTTCCGTAACAATAGCCTATTGTCACGAAAATTTCCGTACAACTAGCACACATACTTATCTTGCACATGCTTAGTTCTCAGTTTCCGAGTGACAGGTGATGACAGGGCTCTTGGCACAATACTATTGTTTTCTGCAAATTCGATTCAACTTTCTCGGAAGGGTGCTGTGAAAAATAGGTGCGTAAAGTAGGTGATTTCACGAGTGTGATGTTTGCAGCACGAGCCGAAGGCGAGTATCACAAATAACACACACACAATAACTATTGTGACTTGAACAGGGACTACCTGCCAGATTTGAAATGAATTCGGCCTACACATTACAAAAGTTTACCTGCAAAATACCCGTAGGTTTTATCTTTCGTTATTCTTTCGTTGTGAAACTGAAAACCGCAACAAATTTTTCGTTCCTTGAGAAGGCCTTTTGTGATCCAATCTTGCCGAAGACCACTTTTAAGTACAGCAAACGTCCTAGGGTATAGTTTATTCATTCTTGTATCCATCACATTATATATTTTTTCTTCAACGAGATCTTCGAAGGATTTCTCATCTACAAAGTAGGAGAATTTTATAGCACTGCCGGCATCATCATTGCTTATTTCTTCTTCTTCTTCCTCTGTTAAAATCGGTTCATTTTTTATGGCAGTTGACAATTTTTTTCTATTAATCACGTCCTTTCTTAATGTAACGCAGCTTTGAAAATCTGGTTTAAGCGTCAGATTGTAAAAAGTTTAAGGTGCTAGTTTATTATTTAAATCAGCTGATACATCTTTCCACACTTTGGCCTTTCTTGAAACTATTTTAGTTGAGTCGTCCGGTCCAATCGAAAAATATATGATTTTCTTTTCTTAATAGCGTTCAGTATTCGGCCTTACTGGCCTAACATTAATTTCTTCTTCCATTTTTCAACACTCACACAATGCGGTTACCGATTCCGATTATGTGAACGAGACGAATATCCACAGAAGACTAAAGATCGTTTTTGTTTCACCCACTGAATGTTGCGAAAATCATAACAAAAAAGCTGATAGGAATATTTTGACTCCTCCTCTGATTCGTCGATTGTTTAGAAAAAGTATACTTATTCAAAAGATTTGGGCGAGTGAAAAGAGAAGAGATTAGTATTAGGACAACTATGGGCTGCCGGTCGATGTTTACATAGCTGGGGGTCAATGGCCTGAGTTAAACAATTATTAAAACATCAAAATATCTTTAAAAAGTAAGATCTTACGTATTTAAAACCATTTGCGAAAAAATGTTATAAAAAAAAATATTAAATGCAAAAAATACGCGATCTCATTTTTGCTCTTATGGGATTTTTTGGGACTCTATAAAATTCGCTTATAGGTGGGAGGGGGGTAGAATTTAAAAAGTTATTATCGAATTACTTATTATTTCCTACATTACATAATTTTTTATTTACAGTAGAAATTTACAAAATATTCTTCATGTGATGCCTGAGTATAAAAAGTCGTTTTAGCACGGAAACAGGAAAGAGTTTTGAACAGTAAATTTCAAATCCGGACCATTGACTGAGGCAATCGAAAAAAAAATTTGTAGAACTCAAAAACAACCTAGCACTAAAAAGTTTCATTTTTAGTCCCTTACAAACTGCGTAAAATTTTAAATAAATCGATCAACATCCTGAGGTTTCCCGCGGTTAAAGTAAGTTTAAAAAAATCTCTTCCTAGAGCAGGGATGGCCACGGACCACTTGCAATGCTTCCCCTGCCTCGCTTTTTCTCCACTTTTGTTCCCTTTCTTCAAGCGCTTCTCCGAGCTTACCGGCCGAGAGCGGCTGTGCTCCCACCTCCATCCTAGCAGAGGCGGTAAGAGTGGGGTTTGACGAGTTGACAGATTTTAGCTCCCAGAGCTCGTCCGTGGCCATCCCTGTCCTAGAGTTTTGGTGAAATCGATAATATTAATTTTTTTCAATAACCTACATAATATGCCCAATTCTCGAAAAAAGTGAGATTTTAATATCTTATTATTAAAAAAAAATTTTAATTAAAATTTTTGTTTTCCTCTAGAAAATTTCTCGCACTCAACATTTACCTGGAAAAAAATTAAGAAGACTTTAGCTTTAGAAAAAATTGAAAATAAACAAAATTTTGGATCGAGTCATTTTAAATGCAAAAGTCTTCTGAATTTTTTTCAGATAAATTTAAAGTGCGAGAAAGTTTCTAAACCGTCAAAATAATTAAAGAAAATTTGAAAAACTCTTAAAATATTTTTTAGTTTTTTGAGGTCTATAAAGATGAGATTTTCTCCGAAAAAAATTCAACATCTTAAAATTTCAACAGATTTTTGAAAATTAGGCATATTGTGAAGATTATAGAAAAAAATTAATATTATCGATTTTGAAAAATTTTCAATATTTTCAAAGAAAGGATTGAAAATTAAGATTTAAAGATTTTTTAACCTTGTTACTTTTAATCCTACAAAAAAGGATCCTGATACAAATTTACTCAAAAAGTATTGGGTTTTAATAAAATTTGAAAAAAGTGGACGAAATTGCCAATTTTCCATTGTTTATTTTAAAAAATGTTAATTATTGTTTTTCAATCTGAAGGAGAACACAGATTTTAGTTTTTTAAAATTATTTATATATTACAGACATTCCTAAAGCTGTAAAAAATATAAAAGATATGTTTTTTGTTACTGTCTCAAAAATTTTATGCACATATCATACGAATCTTAAATTTCTACCGGCTATTTTTGATAGTACATGTTACAATTCGGAGAGAATAAAATTTTTTTAAAATATAAAATTCTAGATCCTAATTATCTCCCATTTATCAGTCGAAGCCAATTACAAGTTTTGAATTTTTGAATTAAGTTTTGGTGACAACTAATGTGCAATTTATAAATAACACAAAAAATTTTCGTTGAAATTATAATTTTTAAAAGTGCAAAAAGAGATTCTTTTGAACTTTGTTTACTGCACTTTTTTTAAAAAAATGGCAATGAAATTTCTTCAGCTGGAATGAACAAAACGTACCTACCATACTTTTTTTCCTGAAAAAAATACGTTTTCATCGTTTTTAAATTGGTTTAAAGTCGTAACATTTTTAAATCGAAGATAAAAATTGTTTTCGGGTTTCTCTATGCGTTCATAAATTACATTTTCATATAAAATTCCTTCTTGTAATACTTCCGTTTCTATAATACTTCATTTTATTAATAACATTAAAATTATACTATTGTATTCATTGAACATTTTTAATCTACGACAATTTAAATAAATTCTATTTTATATATACTTTTACTTGTGTTTTTATCTGCGTTCCACCCTCGTTATACTATATTACTAGTGAATAAGATTTGATTAAATTTCAAATTGTTTTTATGAAATTTAGTTTCTTAATTTCTTTTTCTACCTTTGAATCATTTATTAATTAAAATTTCTTTTAAAAATATTTTTCTCTATTCTTACCGACTCACGGTAGTTTAAAAAAATTCAAAAGCAAAACCTTTTCCACAAATTCTACGTCATATTCTTGGAATCGGAGATTCCCTCTTTATTACCAGACGTATGACGTTACATATTTTAGAGGAATTCCCTTCGTCTTTAACCAGACAGGTCTATGAACCCTCTTCTATTCCCTTACCTCTCACGCCATACCTGACCTCCAAAATCCAGACGAAAACGCCCTATTCCAGGAATATTACGTCATCTTCCGACCTACCCGCCCCCACTCCTCCCCTAACCTGAAAAAATCCTTCAACACCACGACATTTCTCTTCCAGGCAGGTATCTCTAATTCCAGGAATACTACGTCATATTCTCAGTAATCCCCCTTCCCCCCACCGTCTCCTCATCCAACCTCAAACATTGCCACGCCATTCATCTACCAGACGGGTATCTCGTATTCCAGGAATACTACGTCATATTCACAGTAATCCCTCCTACCCCCCACCATCTCCCAACCTAACCTCAAAACCCTCTTCATCACCACCCCATTCATCTGCCAGACGGGTATCCCCCATTCCAGGAATACTACGTCATATTCTCAGTAACCCCTTCACCACTCGACACCCCCTTCCCATATGCTCCCCAATACCCCAGACACTCAGGTCATTGACTACCAGCTGTGTAAACACTCCGCCAGACAGCCCCATCGTTATATAAACATCGACCGGCGCGGCGGCCCAAAGTTGTCCTATACTACTGAAGAGTGAAGATAAGCGAGTCCAGGGAACTATCGTTAGTAAACCCTGTCGTAATACACTGCTCTCGCGATTTATGTTCTCTTAATATAAGTCCTTCCAGGAATTTTTGACAGTGGTGAGGGGTCCAAAGGGACAAGAGAGCTGAGCTCGGGTTCAGCGAAGTTGCGCAAGTACCGTAGCAACAAAGTGCGCAGTAGTGGCGCACTAGTCTACGCGGAGAATTCCATCGGTTCGCATCAGTTCGTTTTCAGTGTTTTGGTTATGCGTTATATATAGTAATTCTTAAATAAGAACTAAATAAAACTTTTTAAATGAAAGTAAACGTTAAATTAAACTTATATTTAAAAAATATTTTTCACTCGTGACGAAAATCAAACAAATATTTCTTACGGCCCTGACTTGTTTACGTTTAGAGACTCCCGATTTAAGTCCAAGGCCATTCAGGCCATTCTCAAAACCCGACTTAAATCGGGAGAGCAGTGTAGTACATTACGTAACTAGGAGAGTTGACATCGTTGCTTCTCCCCAAGTCACGTATACAATGTTTCATAACACCTAAGTTGAAAATGCGACTCTATGCCTGTGCAGCGAGGCGAAAGTAGCAGTTTCAATCGTAGGGTTAAAAGTAAAAAACAGCTGGCAGAAACTGCAATTCGTGATGTGACTCCGTCGCTAAGCAGTTTCTGTCAGCTTTTTTTTACTTTCAACCCTAGGGTTGAAACTGCTACTTTCGCCCTGCTGTACAGGCATTGAAAGTCGAATTTTCAATATAGGTGTTATGAAAAATATTATTCATTCTGAAAAATGAGGGCAAAACTTTGAATTTTTCAAAAAAAAGTTTTCCTCCATTCGATAGATTGGAAAAAAGTCTTTCCAAAACGGTTGAGTCAAATTTTTTTTTTATAGCATATAAAATTAGTTATCTATATTGAAAATAGAGGCTGGTTTGATAAAGCCCGAAAATTCCACCCGCTTAACGTCGGTGAGTTTTTGAATAAACTCATGAATCTTTTTTTTGTGAAGTACCATCAAATAGGACTAAACTTTGTGCGAGTTTTAGCTCAATCGGAGCAGTACATTTTTTGCGTTGGATACACTTGAGAAATAATGTCTCAAATAGATCTCCAGCCTCAAACTAAGGTTTAGATAGCGACAAAAATATTGATGAAATAATGACAATAAGACTAAAAAACAACAATTCGAAATGAAATATGTATATAAAAATAATTTCAGATTTTTTCAGTTGTTGTTCATGACCCTTTTTTCGCGTTCTACAAGATTACACCGACATTCTTAGTAATTTTTGTCGTCTAAACTATAAAAAGTCCTGTATAAAATGAAATTATAAACAGTTTCTCATAAAAAATAGTTTCTCATAAAGAGTCTCAGTGATCACCTTTTAGTAATCCGGTCATTTGTAATACTTATATTTGCATTACAAAAATCACAGGTTTAAAAAGAAAATGAAGCATTAAACATTTTGCAATAGGGCATTTAATGAGCTCTAAAGTATGTTGCAAACATTCCTTATTCCATGTTTTTTTTACGTCTTTTGTAATTAAGAATTATAATTATAGTGACATTTAAAAAATTCAAACACTTTAGGGTTGGTGCTTTAAAAATACTTTTGTTCCCAATATTTTGCTAATAGTTATATTTTGCGATATCATTAGTTCTATACCTAGTATTATTTTTTGCAATTGAAAATGTTTATAATTTCATAATTTATTGTCGATAAAAATGAAACAGCACAGTAATATCTCATAATTTCTCCCGTAGTATCAAATGGCCTATCATGTGATCTGAATTTTACTCTAAATCATTCTTGCATAAATTGTTTAAACAAATATAACCCAAATTCGTTTCACATATTTCTAGAGCATTAAATGAGAGTTTGAAAAAATTTTCTAAATTATTAGTTTCATTAATTGTTTAAACAAATATAATTAAAATTTGTTTTGAATATTTCGAGAGCTCTAAATTATTGTGCATAAAGAAATTTGATATTTTACTTTTTTCCACATGTGGTGATGTCAGCTTAACGTTAAGGGCCTCCTTCAACATGGGCGATTGACGCAAGTACATATTACAGCTAAAAAGATGAATTTTAAAAAAAACTCAAAACTTTGCGTGCCCTTGACATACGGCAACCGCATGTATGCACTTGTTGAAACCATTTTAAATTCTAAATGAGCCAACAGGTAAGTACTCTCCCTTCTTTTTGGAATAGAGCGACTAGAAGAGAGCGTCTGGTAAGGAAGTTTCAGGTATTTCCCGAATTTTTGGAAATCGCGACTGTAGAAAGCAGTTTTCTGTAAGGACATTGCGAAGGGCAAAATGTGGACATGTAAGTGCTGCCTCTAGTACAGAAACTATTAAACTTCTCAGATGCATTATCTCATTCACCATTTGTGTAACAGTTTATTTGCAAAAATTTAGAAAAACGGTATAAATATTATATTGAAATCAATAAAGGTCAAAGGAGACAATAGTTTTTGGAATTCTTCTAATTAATATCAAACAATCCAATTTGGAGTGGACCAAATCAGAATAGAACTTTTTTCGCCCGTTATAAGATAAACGAAGTCAACATTTTTTTACTTTGGTGTTACGGTCAAATTTAAATTAAAACACAAAAACGATTCTGCAGGTCATTGAACATTTAATAAAAACTAACGTTTCGGCACACACTGTGAGCCTTCTTCAAAGTAACTTGAGATACATTTTCAAGTAAAACACTAAAAGGTTTTCAATAGACTTATATGAGTAAGATCAAAGCAAAAAAATTTTGACTTCGTTTATCTTATGACTGGCGAAGAAAGTTCTATTCTGATTTGGTCGACTCCAAATTGAATTGTTTGATATTTATTAGAAGAACTTCAAAACCTATTTTCTCCTTTGACCTTCATTGATTTTAATATAATATTTATACCGTTTTTCACAATTTTTTCAAATAAACTGTTACACTAATGGTGAATGAGATAATGCATCTGCGAAGTTTAACAGAAACGCATGGTTCTGTACTAGAGGCAGCACTTACTTGCCCGCATTTTACCCTTCGCAATGTCCTTGCAGAAAACTGCTTTCTACAATCGGGATTTCCAGAAATTCAGGTAATACTTGAAACTTCCTTACCAAGCGCTCTCTTCTAGTCACTCTATTCCAAAAAGAAGAGAGCCTACTTAGCTGTTGGCTCATTTATAATTTAAAATGGCTTCAACAAGTGCATACATGCGGTTGCCGCATGCCAGTGGCATGCAAAGTTTTGAGCTTTTTTTAAACAAACAACCAATGTCCACAAACCTCCATGTTAAGGGAGGCCCTTAAGGGGCCTCTGCCCAAAACACAAACTAAAGCTAACCAGATGGATTTTTTTACCACATAATTTAAAGGCAATTTTCTCTCCCTGTACAGAATACTTTTCCGGACCTGAAAAAATGACAGCCTTAAAATTTGAGCAAAATCGGTCAATAATAACACGTGCCTCACACCCTCGAAAGTTTCCCATGCATGTAATTAACGTTGCGAAAAGCGTAAGCGTTGGAAATGTGTGAATAAGTTTTGAAAATGTATATTAAGGTCAAATAACAAGTCTAATTTTCCATTAGAAACTGTTTAAAGAATGCGAATTAACAATAGTTTTATAATTTTCACCCTCAAAACACCCTTTTATTCGCCTCAAAAAATCACTATTTTAATACTCATGGAGTGGTTTTTGGGCGTGAATAAAAGGGTGTTATTAGGGTGCTAAGTGAAATATACAATTTTTTTAAGTAAAGAAAAATAATAAAATAAAATATTTTAATGGAAAAAAAAGAATAATTTAATTTCAATAAATATATTGGAAAAAATGTTAACTTGACAGGATTTAATTTCAATAAATATATTGAAAATAATAGTATTAGACATTTTAATGTAACGTCACGCTGCATCAGTAAAATCAATATCTTCCTGCATTTACCACGTAAATAGTGAATATTCTGTCATTTTGAATTTTTCTGAAATATACAATTTATTTTCGCATTTATAAACTAATGTTTTGCTCATTTTTGATTATTCAAACTCTCGAAAAAGACTAAAATGTCTGATATTTAAGGGCCTCCCTCAACATGGGGGGTTCACGCACTCCCAAATGACAGCTACAAATATGAATTGTTTGGTCTAATTTTTTTACCACATAATCTAAAGGTAATTATGTTGCCTGTTAAAGAGGTTTTTTCCGGAAAAATTTGGTTGTTTGTTTAAAAAAAAAGCTCAAAGTTTCGTGCGCCTGTCATGCGGCAACCGCCATTAGGCACGTTCAAGTCAGCTTGCTGCATGAAGAGGTACGTACTGCCGTCCAAAGTAAAAAGATACATAAGTGACATTGTCGCTTAGGTCGACTTTTCCATTGCTAGGTTTAACCCTTTAACGGCCAAGCCTAAAATCCGTGGTCTAAAAATTCTGAAAAAATTCAGGAATAATATATGTTCAATTTTTGACTGTTTTCTGCAATAAAAGTTTTTTTTAGTTTTTTGAGTTTTCTCGGCTTCTATTGAGTATACGATTACTTATAACCACCTTACGAGATGCGGAATACTTCACTTTGATCCAATCCACATATTTATTTTGCAGAATTTTAAGTTTATTACATGGAAATTCGAGAAAATCGAAAAAAGTGATGACCGTCTGTAGACGGTCTTAAGTGATTAAGGGTTAAGTAAATTGAATTTTAATAAAACAAAAGAAAAAGGCAAATGTAAATTTGCATTATTGGGTTAGTCCATGAATGATCATCTGAAAACGATTGCGGTCATATATCAGAAACTTTGTTTAATTGGTCTATAATTAAGTCTTATACTTCTATATTCGATTCGTGTATTTTAAGTATAATAAATTATTTTTCAAATGAATTGAACACTAAAGTTACTTATTTAAAATTAAGTAGAGAAACAGTGCAAGAGAGGAAAAATGTATTTGAATAAGTGACCTGTCAAAATGTGTTATTTTCGTAAAGTTTGATCATTTATTACAAGTAAAATACATTACCGAAAATTTTAAAACTCATTTCGAAACGCAAATTAATACCAGCCTTTTCCATGGCATTCAGTGAAGTTATCCATAAAAATTTAACCCTCCAGATTTTCGTCTTCCAAAACCTGAAAACTGGTAAAAAAAAACACCACTTTCAAACCCGCGTATTTCCGAATATACATTTTTAAAAAAAAATTTATCCATACGAATAAATTGTTTACACTTATATCTATCACTCAAAAAAACTTAGCGGATGTACTTTATGTGGTTTTCTTTTAAATCGCGTTTAAAATTTTGTCTCGTCGGCCTGATTTTGAGAGTGTTAAATAACCATAGTAGGTAACGCAAACTGAAGGAAGCAGTCAGTCTCGATTCCTTTTCTTTTTTAAATTTAAAATTCAACACAAATTGTACACCTCATGGAAGTACAATGAATGACTATTTTCAAGATTTTCAATAAATTTCAAAATTATTTTGAAATTATTTTAAAACTATTTTGAAATTTATTGAAAATATTAATTCATTTTACTTCCTTGAGCTATAAAATTTGTTTTGAATCTTAAATTAAAAAAAGGAAAGGAATCGAGACATTGACTGTTTTCTTCAGTTTGCTGTACCTACTTTTGTTAACACTGTCAAAATCAGGCCGCCAGGCAAAATTTTAAACGCGATTTAAAAGAAAACCACGCAAAGTACATTCGCGAAGTTTTTGTAAGTGATAGATATAAGTGTAAATAATTTATTCGTACAGATAAAACTTCTTTTAAAAATGTATAGTCGGAAATACGCGGGTTTGAAAGTGTTGCTTTTTGCCAATTTTCAGGTTTTGGAAGACGGAAATCTAGAAGACTAAATTTTTATGGATAATTTCACTGAATTCCATAGAAAAGGCTGGTATTAGTCTGCGTTTTGAAACAAGTTAAAAAATTTTCGGTAATGTATTTTACTTGTAATAAATTATCAAACTTTACGAAAATGACACATTTTGACAGGTCACTTCAAATACATTTTTCCTCTCATATTTCAACTATAACTCCAAAATAGCGTTATAGATAATAACCTTAAATCACACCTAATCGCACTGTTTTTCTCTACTTAATTTTAAATAAGTAACTTTAGTGTTTAATTCATTTTCGAAATGACGTACTGTCGTCATGTTCCGCAGGTTTGCATGTTTTCAAAAATTATTTCTGGCTTAATGAAAAATAATTTATTATACTTAAAATACACGAATCGAATATAGAAGTATAAGACATAATTATAGACCAATTAAATAAATGTTTTGAAATATGACCGTAATCGTTTTCAGATGATCATTCATGGAGTGACCCATTATTATGCATAATATTTCATACTATTAAATTCAAATTACCATTCTTTTCCCTCTCCAACTTGCGGCTTCTAGCAGACGTCAGAGACAGTGGAGACAGATTTTTCGTTGTCTGACAGCTGATCGTGTTAAAAAACACGTGTCGCATTGTAAACTAATGTAAAATAACTGTGACACGCATCGAAGTAATCTAGTTAAGATCTAGATTAGTTGAGATAAAAGTTTGAGTGAATGGGTTAAATATTTTGTGCACGGAGATGACCTAACCCCACCACGTGGCTTGCGATGCGGCCGACGACTGCATTTAAAGGGTGGTAGGAATAAATCGCCATCGTTATACTCATTTAAGCCTCTGGCAACTCACTTTCTGGATTCATTTCATTCAGAACTCTCCTCGTATCGTGGTAGATTCTCCGACGAAAACCCGAGAATTTCCGTCCAAAAGTGACGTCTCACCCAGTGACCGTAATTTTCACCTCGGTGGTTTTCACTTCTAACCTAAATTCGCTCTCGGTAGTCTCGGTGCCACCGACTCTGGAATCTCGTCGTCCTGATACTCCTCTGTCAAGCTGAACGAGTTGAACTCTCGAACTGTGCAGTGAAAAAGAAATAGAAAAAAAGAGGTTAGGAAAATCGCTCGGACGTTCGATTTCTGTCACCCGGGGTCGCGTAAAGTTCACCGGTCAACCGAGAGTTTTGCGATGACATCGAGCTCTATATAGTGATGTAATACTTGGAGGAAAGGGTTATAAAGAAGATAAACTTCCTGAAGAGAGCCAGTCGAAGGATGACAGTGTTCTGACCTCAAGAAAAACGGTAAGGATTCAGTGCGATTTCAGTTTTCAGTGTCCAATTTCATTAAACCGGAAGTTTAAAGTGACTTTTATGATTTTCTGGGGATAACAAGTGTGTAACAAGTGCTGATTTTTATTGCTTTTTTATTATGTGGAATTGGAAAGAGTTCTAGATTCGAAAAGGTAATTCTAACAGTTTAAAGTTTTATAAGTTTACAAAACTGCTCCTATTCGAAATTTTGACAATATTTTTATTAAGACTTTGTTTCAAAAACAGGGTGTCTAGCGGACTGGGAAATCGGGGAAAACCCGGGAATTTCGTTTCACCGGGATCGGGGTTTTTTTATTTAATGATAAAATCTACTTATTTCCACTTTATCTACGGCTATTTGAAAAAGGGAAAAAATAAATTTCGAAAAGAAAAATGAATACCGTAGAGTGGGGCTATTATGTACAACTTTTACATATTTTTTAAGGATTTTTTTAACTTTACGCTCAAGAAAAAATTTGTCAGCTTTTTCATTTTTACAAGCAGTTAGAGGAGTCAATTCTGAAGAGAAATCAATCATTTAAAGATTTTTAAATCATTTTCTACTTACTAATTATCATTATTAAAAAGTTGTACCTTTTTGTACCGCCGATCTTCTAAATAGGTACAACTATTGTTTTTTTAAATGTTTTAAATTAATAAAACAATTTTTTAATACTTAATTTCTATTTAGAATTATTATTTAACTATTCAAGAATACTTTCTTATATTAAAGTATGAATAAAAACACGAGCAACCGAGAATTTTTTATTACTTTTAAAACTATTGAACTGATACAAAGTTTGGAGGTCTAACCAATTTTTTCAAATGCACCCACATATTTAAACATTTTTCAATGCTTGTACAGAGGTCGCATAAAATTCCACCCTCATCATCAGTAAAGTAGAAATCCTTATGAATCTTATATGCCAGGAGATTATTATTTTGATTCTCATTATCATATTAAAAAACATGCTTAAAGTGAGTTGTACCTTTTAGCCTCGCCATGCGCGAATAGCCCTACTCTACAGTATTAATTTTTATTTTTGGAAAAATGTAAAAAAAAGTATAATTTGATGTTCAAGATAGGAAAAAATGCTAATGTGTTTATTTCGTAAGGAATTATAAGGTATCTAGGATAATGAATACGTTACTGTAAATAAAACTTGTAAAATTGGTCCGGAAAAAACCGGAAAAACCCGAGAATTTCAAATTGAAAAAGTTCTACTTAAATCGAGAGGTTAGCCTCTACTGAATTCATGTGCACACTTGGCGATGAATTCTTTTGAATTCCTTCAATTGTTCTGTTTTTCTAGTTATCCCTTGAATCTTGGAGAGAATGTTCTTCAATATTCTAGTCTAGTTTATTAGGCAGGGGTTTTAGTAGACTTCGCTTTCATAAAAATCAGCCTTTGGCGACAACCTCTGTGGAGACCGACACGCTAAATCATAAAAGCGATACTAGAAGCAGTGAAACTAACCCTACCATAAATCCTCAAAACCCAAGCTTACCATTCGGAGAAAGAGCAATGAAACGATTAAGCATCTGCAAGAAATTGTCTAATCCTCGCTTGTGTCACAGACGCTCGACGCTGGACCGATCAGGTCAGGACACGACTTAAGCGTCCTAAGACAGACAGACATCTAAGAGATGACAACTTGGCCTAATTGCGATTTTTGATACTCTCCCTGATTTAGAACTTGGTTCAAATACAGGGCTGAAGTCAACGATCGTGCCCCTACAAGTCAAGGTTGTCGCTGGAAGTTCGCTTCCACCCGAGTACGACTCACTGACGCGCGCGATCGGTACCAGTCTTTGTTTCAGAACTATTTTTGAGGAAACGAAGTCGGTTCTCTTTATCTTTTGCCCTAACATTAAAATTTATAAAATTAAATTCAGGGCCTAACCTAAATAAATTTCATTCAACGGAAACACGTGATCAACAGCCTCTCGTCTCTTCTCCAGGGTTCAACAGGTCTATGAGAATATATACGTGGTATAAATCTGGTATATATTTTCACAAGGGGAAGCAAACAAAACGAGGAAGTTTCTTATCAAATTTCAATAAATATATCTATCCGAATTGTGGGCAAAATTTCTGATTTCTGCTTGAATTCTTCGAATTCTTTAAATTCTTGTATATTCTTTGAATTCGTTTGCATTCTTTAAATTGTTTGAATTATTTTCAAGTCTTTGGAATTCTTTCAATTCTTTGAACTGTTCGAATTCTTTGGAGTTCTGTTGAGTTCTTTCAATAATTTTTTAAAATTCTTTGAATTCTTTTATATTCTTTTGTACTATTAAATGTTTTCAATTAAATTCTTAACCTAGAACATAATAAATTCTATTCCATTCTATTCTTTTAAATTCGCCCAACCTTACTTTGCAGAAAGATATTCTGATTTTCTCCTTTTTTGTAGACAGTAACCTAAAAAACGCTTAACGTAT
>JBAGKK010427447.1:0-17857 GCA_037177015.1 Euceroptres primus
AAATATTTTTCACTCGTGACAAAAATCAAACAGAAATAGTTCATACGGCTCTGACTTGCTTACATTTCGAGCGATCTTGATTTATGAGAAGGCTATTAAGGCAACCCCCGAAACTCGTCATAAATCAAGGTTTCAGTGTAAGTTGAAAAATTGGAAAACAAGTTAGCAATCGAAATTTACCTAAATTTACAAAATCAAGGCCGAGTCTAAACGTTTTAAGAGTTTCTATGCACAAATTCAAATCAAAATTTGTTCATAAAATAAAATTTTTGGACGACTGTGTATGAACAATTAATACTTATTGTAAACTGACAAACTATAATAATAAGGAATCATTCATACTAAGAAAAATCAACATCACTTTTGAAAAGAGTAGTTTGCACTTTTTATTTATTTATAACAAATAAAAAATAATTTAAACTTCCTCTGACCCGCCAGCAAATATTCTTAAATCGTTTATTAGCTGATTTCATGTCATTCTGAATGAACTTGAACGTGTTGAAAGAATGGTAAAGTTGCAAGCTAAATAGTCTGGTATACTAAAGGATTGCGTCTGAGCACGAGCATTAGGACTGCCTTGACATCGGGGCCTATATCTCGGAAACTATTCACTGGACCATTTTTTTTACTAAGGACCTTTTTTAAAGCTAAAAAGTCAAGCTTTTTTTTAACCCTTTCTTGGCACACTGCTGCGAAGGGACGTATTTGACACACTGGGGTGCATCGCACCCCAGCAACAAAAATTCTTATAACAAATAAATTACTGATTATTTCAACTTAACAATTTTTTTAGAACTTCTTATGAGCTTATATTTTAAAGTTATATAGGTTATATAGCCAAAAAGTAAAATTAACAATAGTAAAAAAATTGAAATGTCCAATAAAAATACAAAAAATGACAACTTTTACAAGTAAGCTTGGGGTGATTTGCACCCCAGTTTGTCAAGCAAGGGTTAAGACCATTTAGAAAAATACTAAAATACCCTAAATTGCAAAAAAGTTAAATAAACAATTAAATTGTTTAAAAAATGCTTAAATTTTTTTATATTTTTTCGGCAATAAAATAGAATGAAAGAGTGCAAAGTCGAATCGAAGAACATGACTTTTAAAGTTGGGGCAGTTGAGAAATAATGCCCCATAGGTTAAGAAGACTCGGCACGTGAGTTTCGTTAACGAGCAGTTCCTGGTTTTGTTTTGGGAGCGGAGCGTTATGCTCCCACTCATATTTTTTAAATTTTCTATCACTTAACTATAAGTTTTTGAATTTTACACGTTGTTATCCTAATTTATTGCTGTTTTTAATTTCAAATTCAAAATATGTTTTATCAAATGTTACAAGGTAAATATAATCTTGCTATTCGTTTTAAACCTAATAAAAGCTAACCACAAAATTATTCCAGTTGTTAGTTTTCTAGAATTCAAGTTCCGATATATTATGACTAGACCATTATGATTTTAGTCGATTGGTAAGATAAAAAATTTTTTTGTGACCTTTGTACATAAGATCTATTTCTAAATTGTGAACTTTATTACTGCTTTTAAATTTATGTATATAGATATTCCCCTGAAGAGGAGATCGGTCTGATCTCGAAACGTTGAGAGATTTTACACCAATAAATTGTCTGATTAAAGTCGTTTCTTAAAACATTAATATTTTAAATGATGCGCTTTTTAATTTATCAACTTCTCGGACGTTAAAGGAGTTTAACCACATCATCGTTGAACATTATATAAGATACTTTTTTTCTGACACCCAGTAGCATTCGACATAGACTTCGGAAATGGGTCCTAAAATTATATTATATTATAAGATGTTTTTTTTTCAGACATCCAATAGCATTGGGCAGGGACTTCGAGAATAGGCCCGAAAATTACTTTTGAGGATCTTAAATGGTATTATTTGGTTATCGTGCTGGTAAACGAATTCCGTGTATTTTTTGTAAAATATTATAAGATACTTAATTTTCTGATACCCAGTAGCATTCGGCATGGACTTCGGGAATGGGCTCGAGAATTAGTTTTGGGGATCCTAAATGGTATTATTTGGTCATCGTGCTGGTAAACGAATTCCGTCTATTTTTGTAAAATATTATAAGAAACCTATTTTTTTTGACACCCAGTAGTATCTCGAAAATTAGTTTTGGGGATCCTAAATGGTATTATTTGGTCATCCTCTTGGCAAACGAATTCTGTATATTTTTCATAAAATTTTATAAAAAACTTTGTAACCTAAGTCCGCTGCCACAACTTTCACCTCAGAAAATGTTTTGGGACTTCGGAATATGTCTTAGGACTTTAAAAAGTAATTTTCAGGTTTAACCACAAGGTTCCATTTGAATGCTACCGAATGTTAGGTAGAAAATAATTTCAAAATTTCGATATCACAGGATATAAGTTTGCTGCCACGACTTTTACGTCGGAATACATTTTGGGATTTATAAAAATAATATTCGGGCCCAACCCCAAGGTCCAGTTCGAATTATTGCAGGTGTTGATGCAATTTGATTCTGAATTTATTTTGAACGTTGCGGGAATGCGGGAAACCAACTCAGTCGCTGGTCAATTGTTCTCGGCCAGAGTTGTAAACATAGACTTGAAGTTTGAATTTTACCTGGCCGCTAAATGTGGGCCGCCAGTTCCAGCTTCATGACAACGACCGCATGTGTCCGCGAGTGCTTAAGGAGTAGTTTTGCGAAGTCTGGGATGCTCAAGACCCTCTCACCGTAGTATTAGTTGTGTAAAACGTTCGGCTCACGTATTTTGACCGCAGTTTCGTTGAGTCGTGCAGTTCTTCAAAGTCAGGGGCGAGGGCCCGCGACATAGGACGGCTACCGACGCGACATCAGGACAAAGCGCGGGTGTCTCCGGCAGCCATTTTTTAATATCTAGGTTCTTCGTAGAACCATTCTTTTTATTGCCAGTCTCTCGATAAAATTCGAATTCGCTGTGATTTCTTTGTTTTTCTTTTCATTGTCCCAAAAATTTACAAGACTCAAGGTTTGATGTTTGTCAAATATCTCTCTCTCTCTCTCTCTTCATCTCCCCTTCTCTCTCACCCCGTCCCCCTGTTCAGGCGGTTAGAATTTGGAAATACCCGTTACAAGTTGTAAACAAAGTAAATTAAGCTACGGATTTTGAATTTCAAAATTTCAAACTTTTTAAGAACAAAGCAACTTCAAGTCATCTAAAAGCCAATCAGGTTTTCAACAACAATGGGTGCAAGATTTTCGAGACATTTCGTCACACCACTTTTTTTAGATAGGAATTTTTTGTAAGCGGTCCCACAATTCCGACCGGTAGTATAATTTTACACCGTGAATATAAAACCAAAACTTTGTAAGTACAGGTTTTGAAAGATAATTTCTCAAATTTTACGGTGATAGCAACTATTTTTTAAAAGTATGTATCTTTTATGTAGTATTTTTAGTAGAAAAATTGAAATTGAATTGGAATGCCCCATATTTTAATTTAATGCTAGTCTTTATATTTAGAAGTGAATGATTACGTACCCAGTGGTAGGCCTAGGAAAGAATGGTGTCAGTATGTGAGTGAGACTAAAATGAAAGGATATAAGGAGTCAAAGAAATAGGAGAGTTTGTATGAAAAAGTGCATGGGAATAAAAAAAGCAAAAGATGTACGTCAGGATAGAGATGTGTGGCTTAAAATTGTTTATAGGAAGTGTGTGGCAAAGAATAGCAGTGGTGTGATGGATGCCTGAAACGAAAGTTCTTTAGAAACTCATGGGCCCAGGTGGAAGTCTCGCTTTGTAACTAAGGCGGGGAGTTAATTTGTGTAAGGAACCGCCGAGTGTCTTATTAGGCAGTCTGTGTGCCTCTGTTTAATGTGTTTTTGTGATTAGTTTAATGCATAAAGGCTTTGTGAGACTTCTCACCTGGGGTGATTCCTAGAGAGATTGATCAACAACCCGAGTCGGAGCGTTGTTGCGGAACACTTGTGATGGTTACAACCATCATACAACTCCCCGATCGATCTAAAATCCATCCCCGTAATAGAGTTAATACTCCTCTTTCAGATCATAACCATGATTTATACCTAGTGAGCAGTTTTTATAGACTTTTGCCGTACCCGCTCTTGTTGAACAGACTGTATAAATACGTACTCAATCCTTAGTAACATAACAGGCCTAGAACCGAATGAATTAGCGCTTTCCCACCAAGGGATATGGCTTAATGTTATAATAATAATAATATTAATAATAATCTCATATTTTATTTTTTGGTGCAAAAACATACATGAGAATTAAAGTTTGATAAATTATCTCTTCAATTAAATAGTTTTGAAAATTCTGGGCATTACTATTTCTAAAGATTAGAATTTCGAAGTTGAAGGTTCGTTTAATTGCTCGACAATTGGTACATCTACCCTATGAAATGACCATTTGCGGATTGCTGAATCCATCGGTATTATAATCATGTCCCGATAGCAACTGGATTTGGCTGTATTTTTCGTTCAAAGAAAAAAATTAACATGTGCGCTTATAACGCTCGCAAACTTCAAATGCGATTTTCTCAAAATAAGGTTTTTTGAAGTTTCAACTTCAAAAGTAGCCCGACCGGCCGGTTTCAATCTAGAGGGTTCGGTTTTGGCTTAAAATGTGGGAAATTTACTCGGGTACGCGCCTCTACACTTAACTTTATACTGGCCAAAAGGGTCCTTTTCATATTGTGAGCAAGATTTGTCTAAAACTTGTCACTGCGATGACCAAAAATCCAAAATATGTTAAATAATCTTTTAAAATAACAGGATGCCAGTTATTCTTTCAGAACAATGAAATTTATTAACTCAGGGATGGGAACTTCTTGTAGGATAAACAGCAAAAGAACCATTTTCATAAAATTGTCTCAAGTACGGCAAGGAAAATTTATTTAAAGAAAATATGAATTAATGAGAGTAATTCTCGGTTTAAAAATAAATTGAAATTGGAAATGACTCGATACAACACTATAAAATCACTTTACCGATCGTTCTTAAAATCTCTACTTTTACTCAAATAATCCATTTAACAATAATAACATCAAATTCTGACCCGAAATACATGATACATTGAGAAAAACCCTCGACTTTAAATCATGAATAAATTACTTATGGTACTCTCGGAATAACAGGCGAAGCACGTTGGTGTGAAATTCTCTAATCGCTTTAATTTGGCCAAACAACTACGAACGCACTTGCCGAATAGATAAAAACCTTACCTGTGACATTTCAGATTTGGAACTCGTTACAAATAATTGCCTTTCCACAAAATATCAAAAATACAATATGGCAAAAGTCGACAAAATCCAAGACGGGAACAAGAATCTTTACAAACGACTGATCTCTACGGATCCCAGAGCAAGAGTGACTTGAGAAAACATGAACTCCAAGCGATTTCTAAGGTTAGGAAATCGCTTCGACCAATCAAAACCGCCGAATCTATCACGTAGTCGATCCGCAGTGCGCCAAAACTAATACAAACGTTGTTTTACTGTTTCGATAGTTGATCTAATACATAAAAGTTTAACACATTAACCGATCGGAATTTTATGGTTAATTTTAAGGCTCTCGATATGGTAATTCCACCACCGATATGTTGTCCATCGAGTCCGCAAGCTGCTGCCCTCTGCTTCGCTTGACGGTCGAGTTTGAATTAGGAATCATCCTCCGGAACCTCTTCACAAGAAGAAACCCATGGTCCGCTTAATGCTCTATTTCAGATAAATTCTCATGGCTCGTCGAAACTATGTCTCGATCCATTATACATATAACAAGTAAATCAAACAAGCAATAAAATATAAATAAAAGATCTTAATTCCGAGAGTGCCCTTTGAAAGATTGGACCCTGGCTCTAGGAGTAATCGCGAATTCGTTTATTAATTTATATTTATATTTATTAATTTAGGTTTCTTGTGACGTGTAAAATCTACCACGTCCCAATATGGAAGCTCACAATTAATTAAATATAAAAAATTAATTAAAAATAATAGCACTTATAACCACTTGTAATATTTGAAAAATCTATTTTTGAACTATGACTTTTGTGATTATCATAATTCAAAAAGAAAATCTTATTTTTCAACTTTTCGTCAAAAACTTTACGCAGTCGATAATTTTTTTGTCAGTGATTCGTATCCCTTCTTAAATATCAGATTCAACTAAATAGAACCCGAGAAGAAACCGAATAGAATCCTTGTGCTGTCCGCGTTTTACCATGGGGGTTATCCTCTCAATGGAACTTCCGGTAACATAAAATTTTGCCCGACAGAAAAATGGCGAACATATGCGACCAATGAGATTTGAATATGGGATTCGCGCTGGATACGATACTTCCGCCTTATTTTTTTTCTATACCCATCAAAAAATGGTCGCCAGTTAGATTTAGTTTGTAAACAGTTTTTGTATTTTGTGTTTAAAAGTGGTCCTGCAACGTCGATAAATGTCCTTTAGCGACTTGAATTTTTATTATTTTTCGTTCAATGGCTTTTACGTTGAATAATTAATCCATATTTATTATGAGTGTACAAAATTGCAACATAATCTCAAAATAACTGGCTTGGAGGGGTTGGGGAAGGAGGTTTATTGAAAGTTCACCAGACGACAACAGCAAATGCAGGGTGATAGTTGTCCGATTTATGTTTCTGAATCCGTTTCATTATTTTCACCCCCATGGTTTTACCTGGTCACTCATGGAGCATAATTTCCGAAGTGTACCCGCCCGAAAACATCAAGTTGTCCGATCCGACTCAAACTTGCACAAAGTTTACTCCTATTGGATGGTACTTCTCACAAAAAAGATGGATCACTTTAGACAAAAACTCTTCGAGGTAGAGGGGGTGAAATTTTTGGAATTTCTACTCAAAGCTTTCATTTCAATTGTATATAACTTCGATTATATATAACTAATTTTTTATGGCATAAAAAAAATTTTTGACCTTAACATTTTCGATAAATTTTTTCACAACCTTTCGAGTGGTGTAAAAATAAATTTGAAAAATTCAAATTTTAGTCTTCAGGTTTCAAAATCAAAAATATTTTCGACTTTTTTTAATTTTGACACTTTTTTCTTTAAAAAAAAAAACAGAAAAATAAAGCTTAGGATGTTTACTTTAAGAGCCCTAAAGATGAAAGTGGCATTTTTTTTATTTTCCATGAATGGAATTTCCAGTAACCTGGTCTTTTCAAAAAAAAAAAATTCCTATGCGCAAAAAAATTACGTAAATTTTTTTGGAAATACAGTTAATGATAATAAACAATAATATAAAAATAGAAATTCAAAAAAAAAATGTGTTGATTTTAGAATTTTTTGAAAATTAACAAAAAGAATTTTGGTTCAGTGAGGAGTGGGTATAGACGTGTCAGAGGTGCCTGGGTGAAACTGAATGTTTATTGAGAAAAAAGTGAGAGTGGGGTGAGAAAAATTGTGGTAAAAATGTGAGAACTGACATTGTACTGTGAAAGTGAAGGCGAGAAAAGATAAAAGTTTTGTGGGGGAGAAAGTGGAAAAAGAAAAAGTGGCACGTGGTAAAGTGAGGTTAGAGTGCCGAACCGAAAGGACAGCAGCCAGCGCCAACTGGTGGAGAAAAGGGGAGAAGGAGTAGAACGGTGTTGATTCAAGTGGTTGAGAAGTAGATGGAGCAGTAAAGTGTGGATTGAGGAGGTAGTGGGAGAGTCAGCTGTCTGAGTCGTACGAGAAGATGAGAGGCTACGGAACGAGAGTATGGGCAACACATACAAGAAAGGAGTGAAGCACACGGAGAAGGGATGTCGATGAAGGAGCTGAGGCAAGAGCTTGATCGTTTCTTCAGTGACTTGAGGGGAGAGTGGGGGATGAAGAGAGCTCAAGCGAGACAAGAGAGAGCGGATGATATAGAAAAGTTTGATGAAATGACAACGATGATGAAGTAGTAGCGAAGAGATAGAAAAACTGAATCGTGGGCACAGCAAGGAAACAGTGAGGCTGAAAGAGGTGAAAACGAAAAAGAGCCGCGACGTGGGTTGTTAGACGGGCGAGGATTTGGAAACGTGAAGAGGGCAGCCAAAGAAACTGAGTGAAGCAGAGTGGAAGAAAGAAAAGGAAGAGAGGATATAGAGGAGCAAGAACGTCAAAGTGCTGGGAGTCAAAGCGGAGGAAGACGAGGTGACGAGAGTGGCAGGGCACGTAGTGGCCTGGACACAGAGATTTCAAAAAATTGGAAAGTCGTGGTGAATAGATGGAGGAAGGATGCTGAGATTAAAGACAGGGGAGAACAAGGCGGAGATATTAAGAGTATGTCGAAAATTGAAGGGCTCGGGACTATAACTAGAAGAGGACCTGATAGAGAGGGAAGAGTTAGTGCAGGAGTGGCAGAAGAAAGAGAAGGCGAGATTGGAATGCACCGGAGTATAAGTGAGGCTGTGAAAGCAGATGACAAAAGTTGGAGAGACAATATGGAAACAACAAGCTGGAAACATGGTAGTGGTAGAAGTGGAGACAAGAAACGAGGATGAAATGAAGAAAGAAGAGAGCGGAGAAAAAGTTAGTGTGAGCTGAAAAGAAAAATGTGTGAAAAACAAAAAAGCAGAGTAAGGTAGGAAAAGTGGGTTGAATGGAAGGGAACGGAATGAGAAGAGTGAGGAAATAGAAAAGGAAACTGAAACTAGAGACGGTAACAAGAATAGTTAGAGAGAAGTATGGAATTTATAGATGTAAGGTACGGTAAGAGAGTGATAAGGTAAGTCGGGGTACTTACGATTGTTTGCTTGGGGATACCTTGGTTATACCCCCCCCCCCTACTCCCCTTGGCTGGGTTGTAATGTTGAAAGAAGCGATGTTAACCCCTAAGGCAACGCAATGAACGAAGGAAAGAGGAATAGAACTAGAGACACTAAGAGATTGATGTAAAAAGTGCGGCGAATACTGTATGTACTGATAAGGGGTATGAGCTGGGAAAGATGGATGACAGGCGACGGGTATTCTGTGGGGAGAGGGGGTGAGATTGATTGGTTTATTTTGTCCTGGGGAAGGGAGAGGGGGTAGAGGAGGAGTGAGAGGGGAGAGTGGTAAAGGGAGGGAGAGGGGGGCGGACAGGGCGGAGAGGGGGATATAGGGGGAGCGAGCGACAGAGAGAGAGATTTGGTGGGTGAAGTTACCTTTCCGTTGTTTAGAGGTGTAAATGACTGGGTATGGATTTGTTTAGTTTACGTATGTGACGAGAATTAAAAAATTTTTTAATGTAAGGGACAGATTGGAAATGTATTGGTTTTGTAAAGACTCCAAAACCCGTAAACGGGAGGAGTATAATAAAGATACTGAATACTGAAAATGGACAAAAATGAAATTTTTGAATTTGGTTAATAGCGCATTTTTAATGAGCAAGTTACATTTAAATTTCTTAAATCATAAATATTACACGAGAATTGCACATTAAAAATGCGCAATTGACTAAGTTTCAAAATTTCATTTTTGTCAATTTTAAAAAAAATTCATGAAAAAGTCAAAAATATATTTTATTTTGAAAAATTAAGACTAAATCATAAATTTTTCAAATTTATTTTTACTTTATTCAAAAGATCGTGAAAAAATCTATTGAAAACGTTCAGGTCAACATTTTTTTTGTCATAAAAAATTAGTTATATATATTCGAAATGAATGCTGAGCATAAATTTCAAAAATTTCACCCCCTCAACCTTGGAGAGTTTCTAACTAAAGTGATCCATCTTTTTTGTGAAAAGTATCATTTAATAGGAGTAAATTTTGTGCAAGTTTAAGCCGGATTGGACAATTTGATTTTTTTGTGTAGATACACTTCAGAAATTATGCCCCTCATTTAAATTTGATGGATTAATCTGGTTTCTACCCGGCGTTTATCTGGATAATAGGATCAGAACGTAAGTTGAAAAATATCATACCTGGGTCCTATCCGCGAGAAAGAACCATAAATTAATTTTCAATGTACACGAAATTAGGTTTCTACCCGGATTCTATGCAGTCTCTATTTGGCATTCTGGGTGTGAGCCAGCCACCCGGCTTTACGCGGGTATAATATGGAAAACAGAACCAGAAACCAAATTTTCGGCCTATACGAAATTAGGTTTCTACTCGGGTCCTTTTCGGTCTTAACACGGCACGGCACTACTTTGAAAAGATTTTTTAAACACAAAATCCTATGGATATTTTTTAATGAAATTAATTTGAAAGTTTCTCTTTGGTAAAATTAGGTACAGTATAATCTTGTCATCTACCCGCCTGGCGGGGCTGAAGGGGAGTATAATTCCAAGAATCGGGTACTTACGGAGTGCCTCCACTCCTTGATTGTAGATGATGCGCTAGGGACATGCGCGGAGACTTACGGCGGCTCGCAGTCGCGCGCGGGGACATGGTAATATTTGCGTAAAAATGCGTGTGGAGATGAGCGGGTACTTAACGATAGTGTACTTTATTTTGCACTTTTCCCGATAATATGCAGAGCAGTATAACTTAATATTTTTTTCGTTTACAGATTGTAGTTCCACCGTTACCCGGCAAAGCTTGGAAACGGCAGATGCCTTTTCGCGGAGATGACGGTATTTTTGAGGAAGACTTCATCGAGGATCGCAGAAAAGGTTTAGAAACTTTCGTCAACAAGTAAGTTTATGCAGAAGTTCAAAAATGTTGAAAATGCTAATGTTCAGTTTTTTGCGTTTTTAAACATTTTTAATGATGACTTGATAATAATAATTGTTTTCTTGATTCTTGCAATTACTTAATTTTTTTATAAGAATTATTCTCCTTAGAAAATTCTGTTTGGAATGATACCGAATTCAAAGCGCAAAAAGGTATGAAAATTCCACTAACTTCTTTTACAATGAATAATTTTGTACCTATTACAGGTTTTAAAGCTTGCGTTATAGAAGATGACGTGACTCAAATTTTTTTTTCGTAGCCAGTAAATGAGATTTTTTAGAAAAACTTATTGCTCTTGTGGAAGACTGTATGAAGTGTATCATTCTCTAAAAGAAGAGACCGAGATTATCATTTGCTTCAAAGAGCTATGCGACAACCTCATAAAATTCGATGATGAGTGTCTACCAATCTTTGCCGTAGAGGTAAAAAAGTCATTATGGGGCTCGGTGGTGGAGCAGATGGTATTAAGAACTTTTAGTGGAAGAAATTTTTTTCTACATTCCAGCATTTGTCCAGCATTTTCACCTCATATATGTACTTAAAAGTGCCCAGTTCGGACTGGTTAGTGGAAAAACACACTATGCTCCTTCCGAAAAAGGCGATTTGACTGATCCAAAGAATTACAGGTCAATAATTTGGCTGTATACAATCTTTACAGCTATCCTGCATGGAAAGACTGTTCGGACAAATGGAACTGTATGGCGAGAAATGTATGAACAAGGCGGCTCGAAGAAAAGAGTAGCAGGGTGTCAAGAGAACCTGTTAATCGCAGATGCATTTGCAAAAATGCTGTATTCTAAAACCTGTCGATGGTTGGAATGATTACCCGAAATCTTTCCAATCAAGGTACATGCTAATGTCGTGGGCCCAATAAAAAGGATGATGCCTCTTTGGAAAACCAAATTCACCATCGCATCTGGGAAACATCGGGTTGCTACGAATAGCGACACTTTCCCGAAACCCTACTACCCTTAATAGCGTAAATTTCATAATTAATTTTTTTTCTCGTTACATACTGTTTTAATTCTCACGCCAAAAATTTAGGGCAAAGGCCACATCGGAAGCATATATAAAAAAATGTTTGAGTTGTTTTGGCAGAAAATTCAAATCGTAAAAAATTCGAAAATATTTCAAATAATTTTTTTATACGTAATCGGCTTTGCGCAAGAATGAGAATTTTTCTGTAAGTTGGGCTTTCAATACTTTACTGTGTAAAATAAAATCAAATTTTTATCTTTGGTGCGCCAGGGTAAAAAAATTAAAAACGACTTTTGGTACCCCTTTCGAAACCTACATTAAATGCATATTTACTTATCTGTGATAAACATGCTTTAAAATGTTCATTTCTTAGCGAAATGCGTTTTATTTACTATTAGTGTCATCATTAACCCCTTGAGTATCACTGACGTATATATCGACAAAACTAAAACTGGTCAGGAGTGTCGCGTGTCGATATATGCACTATTAAAAAAAAAATACTTCTACTATTTTTATTTTTATGAAACTTAATTTTCTAAGGTTTTTGAGGTAGCAGAATCCGAATCTGACGTCAGATTTCCTAAATTCAAAATGGCGCACAGTGGTGAAAAATCCTAAAAAGCTGGCCATAATGCAAAAAAAATTTTTTTTGGGGCACATTCAAAGATTCAAATAAGTGTAGTGGTACTCCTAGTATCGTTCAAGATCGATAGCTAAGGACAGGTGCTCCTCTAAACATGTTTTTTCCTTTCTCGTTTACAGACGTCGAACGCATCGAAACGACTTAAAAATACAGTTTTTTAAAAGTTTATTGTTTTTGAATGAAGTGATCAATTCCATTGAAGCAACATGGATTGTTCTCGTGAATGTATATACTTGAGAAAATAGTGAAACATAAATAGATATGACAAAGATAAAAGTTAAAAATTAATCAACAATTGACTGCGGTTTTTGAATTGTTATAATAATTCACGTTGATGAAAATAGAGTTTAGAAAAAAAATCTTGCTAGATCGGGCCCTGTTTTCAATTCCCAATGTAAAATTACACATTCACGTGAAAAATATCTGAAAATTAGCTGCCGAAAGTTGCCGGTATGGCCTTGAGACATTATTTTAGGTAGAATGTACAGATGCGCTCTGAAACTCTCATTGTACAGTGCACGTTATTAATACCGTAACATCGTGAACTTTTGTTATTTCACTGTTACAAGCGACGCAAGGGGAACAATGTTTCTAGACTTCAAAATAATATTGCACAAAGATTCAATCTCATGTAATGCAATTTCTATCTCTTGCCTCACCCGTAACCCGAGCGTTTGCGACGGAATGCTGATGTATCATCCTCAACCCCGGGTTAAGTAACTAAATTCCTAAATGCTACAAAAATGAAAGCAAGTGAAATTCATTAAAAATTCAAAAGTTAGATTTTTAAATTGTTTTCAGGTACTCGGGAAAATCCTTAATATAATTTAGACACAGTTGGCTAGGAAAATATGTATCCAAATCTTGTTGTTTATACTAATATTTTTGTGTGAGAACGCAAGGGCGCTCAATCGCCATCAGAAAATTAGGGGATGAAAGGAAGGAATGGAAGAGAGAGAGAGAGAGAGAGAGGGGGGGAGTTATGAACCACGCTAAAAAAGAATAGAGAAGGAGAGAACTCGCGCTAAGCATACTCTCGTTACACACACATACAAACGCCACGTCACTGCCTTCCACCATTACACTGCTTTGCGACCACTCACACACAACCGCGAAGTAATCTGTACGTACCTACTACACATAGCCATCTCGCACCTCGGCCGTCCACCGCGAGGTCCAGTCACGATTCTCTCCTCCCTCACCCATCCTAGCCACTGTGCTTCAACATTGCTAATATATGCCAAACTCCACGTGTTCCATCGAATAGCACAAGCTTGTCTAAAGAATTATCTATTCGTAGATTTCCTTCATAAATACAGGTTAATAAAAGAAAATTTGGTCTAAAATAATTACCATTATAAATTGATGATCAATCAATTTACAGCAAACCGCTGAGCAAACTTGATTCCCACGCTAAGTGAGGATAGAAGGAAAGGAAAATTTCGCAATTGCTGTCAGCAATTTGACAGAAGCACGTATAAGCAGTCCAACTACCCCTACCAATATCACCTCTATCCAATACCAATTTCCTGAATAAACAAAAACCCCTACTGCGCTTGATCTCGCGATGCACCGACGATGGCGAGTAGGACAAAATCAAAATCGCTGTTTTCCAACGATCTCGGTACCGAACGAATCTTAGAATAGTAAGGAACACGGATTCCTTCATCGGGCCAATTCCCATATCGAAACAACCAACGATCAAGTTGTATCCTGCCTAGTCAGGCTAAAAGCTCCGTAAAATATTCTAGCCGGAAATTCCCTCGCAGATCGCCTTGAGTGGACGTAAAGATAAAAATTCTATTAGCCGAAAGAGTCATCCGGGGAAATAAAATCCATTTTTGTGTTATTTCGGATCCGGAAAAATTCTTGAGAATGATCTCGACATTTTAACACTATCAAATCTCAAAACGATAGTGATAAATGGTCATAATATCAAATTAGGTGTGTCAGGAAATTCAAGTTGGTGAGAAGCTGATCGTTATAAGGCAGAAGTACGGTAAGGAATCATTGTATCGTATAGCTAACATTTAACTTCTATTTGACTATTTTGTTTTTTTATTTAAATTGAATAAACTTATTCTTTTATTGGGAACATTGGACTCAAAATCAGCCTTTCATTTGAATTCCTCCTTTTTCGTGCACTGTTACATAAAGTAATAGTTGGTACAACCCCTTTAGACAAAATGGAGATGGAAACGATTCCGCATCAAATATAAAACAGGATACGCAATTAAATTACGAATCTTGGCAGTTTTGAGCCTCTGTGTGTGTGTCTTGAACAAAAATAGTAAATCGGGCGGCTCCAGACTCGAATCTACGATTTGAGTACTGTTTACGCTCAGCTGACAGGTTGGGTATGTGTACCTGCTGAAGAACCTGTCAGTTAGGATTATTATTTTACTGAATTCCTTCTTTTAACTCACTCCATGCATTAACAGGTCACGCGTCCTGCGCCTTGACGACCTGTCTTATTTAAAATTTGTAACCATTAGCTTCAATTTAAATTCATACCTTGTTGTGAGGTTAGATCTCTCTGTCGCGACCAGAGTCAAATGCGACCACGTCCAGAGTCAAGCTTTTATTTTTAATTCACATCATTGATTCTCGTAATTATTTTCATGAACTTGTCACATGGGCATGGGAGTCTCAGACTCTCATCAGAAGCGGATGGCCCAGGTAGTCATCGGCTGTCTATAAGGTGGTGTCACTGCCACCATCTTAATCCAACACTTTCAGATGTAACGTAGCAGGCCGCTGCTGGTAGCCACACTGTTGTTCGTCGTTGGCGGATCTCAACCACGCATAACCATGGATATGACTCCCATGGTGTTCAAGAACGTGGGTGAGGGATCAGGAAGCCGATCTCATTGTTCGGATGCACCGGCGTGCGAGCTGTCACTGACAGCAGCAGATGACAGGCTGCAGACTCTGCTAACGTAGGGCGTAACGTTATCACTGCAATAATTGTACCGACTACGAGTCTTAATTTTACTGTTGCACTATTCGTGAAATGGTTAGTGTATTACATAATGAACGCGCCATGCGCTCCGATAGACTGGGGGAGCGGGTTCTCTAGCGCCATTCGAATCTTGAGCCTTGTTACGGCAATTTACTTTGGAAATCCTTTCCGGTTAAAATTACACTATTTGGCTTAAAATGCCAGCGGAGATAGCACTTCGCAATTTCGCTCTCGTTCTGCATCGAGTCATCCAGTCGCTTCTTTCATAACAAAACTCTAGTTCTTGCCCTCGCTAAATGTAGGGTCAGTGGTAGGCTAAAAATTATTTACTTTCATATTAATCTAAATTCGTCTCTGGCGCGGTCGGTCGTGACCATAGCGCCATATTGTGTAGACGTGGCGTGATGCCACGTTGCGATAAATTCTGTCTAAAATTTCTAAATTCTCAACATATTAACTTGAAAGTTATACTCCAACCCTTTAACTCTATTTATTAAATATAATTAACATTTTTAGAAGTGTGGTGTTCTCACTTGCTGTCTCATCTGGAAAACATCGTTCGACAACTAACAGCGTCACCTTCCAGACGGGTGTCTTTCTGGGTGTCACCATGAGCCCTCTTCTCTTTTGCATCACATTTTTGCCACTATCTCTCGCACTACGCAATTCTCATGGATACCTCTGCGGCAGGCCTAATAATCGTGAGCATAAGGTCACTCATATATTTTATATGGATGACTTGAAGATTTATGCTTCTGGAACAGAGCATCTCAAGCATGCTCTGAGGATAGTTGAAGGGTACACACGAGAGATTGGTATGGACTTTGGATTGCATAAGTGTGCCAAGATTCATCTGAAGCGAGGACGACTTCCTGGCGCATCAGTCCACGTCTGCCTCCCTATCGCGCACTCAAAATAGATAGCAGACCCGCGGGTTTTATGGAGCTCTACCCTTTAATCTTCGAGTCCTGAACGCTAAGTGGGTTTTCGAGTTCAAGAATATTTCAAGGATTAGCTCATCTCGTTCAGTCTGCAAATTCAGACTCCTTAGTTGCCAGATAGCGATGCTAGAAAATGGCTTCACGACCTTGGACTGGGCTTCACAGTCTCCGGATGCCAATCTAATAGAAGACGTATGGAGTGTGTTGAAGAGGAGGCTTGCAGGAAAACGTATGTAAACCCTGAAGCAGCTTTCGCGACATATCAGGGAGATATGAGATATAACCCATGCAATATGCCGAAAAACTGGTGGAAAGTATGCCGAAAAGGTGTCAGGCTATTTTGGATAACGATGGGGATTTGACGATGTATTAGATATTTTCACTGTAGTTCTTTGAATGTACTTTCATACAAAAGGAAAATCTTCAATCGTTTTCGAAAAAACGAGGAACGTTTCTTGTTGAACAGACTGTACTTCATTCGTTATCACATACTAGAATGATGAGTAGGCCCCTGATTCGGCGATAGCACGAATTTTGCTCGTATCTGAGGAACCCGTACAGATTTTTTATATTTCTTGGGTTCAAATTAAAATTAATATTCTAACGAATACCCAGAAAAAATTTCATATTTTTCCGAAAACTTTCTTTGCTCAGGCAAGGAGTTGAATTTGAGATATAAAATTCCGAGAAAACGCGATTTCTTTGGCAGTCTGTCTCGCATGATATTTCAATACCTAATAATGCAAATGTTATCAATTAGAGGTCAATAGATTTGAGATTTTTAAAAATTCCCAATGGTTTTTTAGTGAAGTTTCTATCTTTTTTATTGACAAAGCTATCGTTCTTTAAAGGCAAGACGCATTTGGAATAGCTCTCATGGTTATTTTTAATTCTATTCTCAAAAATAGAAAGAAAATACTTTTTTTAATCGTTTAATGAAACTTTTATTTTAAACATTTACTTCAAAAAATTGTTTAATTTAGAAAAAATTAATTTTATTTCTAATTTTATTTCCTACATCAGTAGGAAATTAATCGCACTACGGTATCACTGCACATTGCACACTTTATTGATGATGATTGGAAGTTGCATTCTATTGTGCTTCATTTCCTGCCCTCTCATGGAAATAATACTGAACAAGACGTTGCTAAACTATTTTACATGGCTTTAGAAGAATTGCAAGGCATTACTGTAGATAACACTGCATCAAATACAACCTTTATGACTGAGCTTAAAAAACTGTTAGATTTTTTAGAGAAAAGTTTATTTGATGCAGCTGACAACCATTTTCGATGCTTCACACACATTTTCAACCTATGTGTTCAATCTTTGTTGCAAACGCTTGGAGCCGATGAAAAAGACGAGAATTTACTAAACACTGAAGCTGAAGATAATGAGATTAAAATTGATAAAGAGGGTGAGCTGGATGAGGATCAAGAAGATGATGATACTAATGTTCCAAAAACTACTATAAATAAATTGCGTCAACTCTTTAAGAAAATTCGAAAATTTGTAATATATTACCATATTTTAGAAATTTTAAAACCTTGCATTTTCCTAAAAAGAGAGTTAAATATTTATCTCATTAATTTGTCATAGAATAAATATTTTTTTAATATAATACAAAATAATGAGAGTGAATTGAAAAATCGATTGTCTTGTGCTATGTTTTTCAACAAAAAAATTATATTAT
>JBAGKK010427551.1:0-17856 GCA_037177015.1 Euceroptres primus
TCGTCCCCTTGGACCCCTTGCCCAAATTTGAATGTGTTAGTATGTATAAACTACTTCCTGGAAGGCTTATTCCGCGCCGTCTACAACCGAGCTTTCAGTGTATTTTTTTGAAATTAGTCCTTCAGTAATTTATAATTTAATTAATTAATTATTAGGTAATTAATTACTGAAAATTACAAAAAAATATTATTCATTACATTTTAGAACATTCAGGCGAATTACAAGTGTCTGTAGGAGAATTGTATAATAAAATGTAGAGAAGCTGTTGAGAAAAATATTTTGTTATAAACAATGACTATTTTATTTAACATAAAGCATATTCGATATTCATTATAATTAATTATGAGTCATTAATTGATTAATTAGTTAATTAATTACTGAAGTAATAATTACAAAAAAATATTATTCAATACATTTTGCGACATTCAGGATGAATTACAAGTGTTTATAAAAATATTTGTATAATACAATGTAGAGAAGCTGTTAAGAAAAATATTTTGTTATAAACAATGACTATTTTATTATTAACATAATTGTTTATCAATAAAAACAGTATGTATTACTGACTGGCAATTAGTGTTAATCACTTAATTTGCATAAAAATGTTCAAATATGGCCGTACTTGCCCCGTATGGTACACTCAGGTGATTATGCATAAAGGGTCTACTTTCCAGGGTCATAACTTATGACTTGTTAGGGCTAGGACACTTTATTTTATTCCATTTTACGCAGAATTAAGTCTACTTTAATTTCCTTCCTCGACCTTTCATTGGAAGATCAACAGGAAACGATGTATTTTCAAAAAACACAATTTTTCTGATTGTAGTTAAAAAATGCAAAAAAAACGAGACTTTTTGAAAGATCACAAGTCACAAACTAATAGGACTAAAAGGCCCTGTTTTTTATTTACGTAGAATTTTGTTTACTTCATTTCATCCTCTGGCATCACTATCGTACTTCGAGAAAACTCCGCAGGGGAAATTGCCCTGAAAAGTAGGTCAAAAGTAGTCCACTTTTAGAGGTCGTAACTGCCGATTGTTAGAGCTATTTATTCTTTATGGCAGATTAAAGATAAACACTTGAATTTTCACTCGTCAGTTGATTTTTCGACGAAATTCGGAAGAAAAGGGGTTTTTTTTAAATTGCCGTACCTCGAATCCTATTATAGATAGAAGGTTCTTTCTTTTTTTGTGTTTCTTAGAATTGTGTACACGTTCTTTTTTAATTATAACATTTTTTTGTACAACGCAATGGAAAGGTCCGTTCACGTAAACGTGAATTTTGAAGAATCTTTTCAAAAAAAAAAAAACCCCCTTTTGTCAATAAATCCATTCTACAAGTTTTCAGAGATCATTCAGGACCCCCTCAAGAAGAAGCTATTTTTAAAAAAATCGCGTCTGGGAATTATTCGGGAAAAAAATTACCAGCTGCCTGGACTATTCACGAAATCTCAATATATTATTTTTCTGATCTGTTAATAAAAACAGTAATGCCGAAATTGAAATTGCAATTGAAATACTTCTTTGAATAAAATTGTAATCGGGACTGTAGTTTTTTTTGAAAGTTTTTAAGTCTCCTAAAACCAAGCTTCTAGTGAGACTTTAGGATTCTTTTGGTAGCTTTTTCATTTTGTACTTTTATAACTTTACCTTATTTTCATTTGCAGGTAGAAATAGTTCATCACTACTACCTGTTTCTTCTGATTTAAAAGCATCTGGGACGTCAGTTCCTGATTTTAAATCTGCACCTTTAACAGATGTTGATATAAGAAAAACATCTGCTAAGCCAAGTTCCTTAGTCTCTTCTCTCGTCGTTTCTATGATCGTTCTAATCGTGTTCTGCTTAATGTTAGCAGTTGTTGTGTCAAGATGTCAAAAACGAGGTAGATTATTTCGTAATGGAGATGATACAATCGAATTTACAAAATTGATGCAAGAGCATGATGAAGAGTGAATGTTTGTGTGTTTAGATTTTTTAGTTATACGAAAAATTGCATAATAGTGAAATTTATTTTATTAAATTTCAACAAACGTTATTTTTCTGTGATTTTGGGTTTGTTTTATAAATATTGATTCAAACGAAATTAGATTACTTTTGAAATTTAAGTTCTCAAGTAAATTAAATTGTGTGCACGTCATTACTACTACCAAAGACGATAATGTTGTATTCTGATAACAAAAATTAATTCATATTTATTGTTTTATACTTATAATTTTGTGTTTATCTCTTTGATTTATAGAATTTAAGTTTCACATTCCTGCTGCATTATTTTTACAGACTGTTACTATATGTTTTGTAAATGTTGTACAAATTTTTTTAATGTAGGAGAATTTACATTATTTTATAATTTTAGTGTAAATAGAATGTTATTTTGTAGGAAATATACACTATATAATTTCTGGATCTGCACTGCTAGTTAAAAGGGATAATATTCTTAAAGTCATTAGTCTTAATTTGCAAAATATATAACATTTAAAAATTGTTTTATCAAAGATGAATTTATATGTTTTGCTGTTTTGATATCTTTTTGCTTGAAATAGAAATTTTTTTATAAGAATATCTCCTGCTGTTAGTTAAATTTTAATTTATATTTTGTTCTCTGTACATTATTGTCTTCCGTCCATGTAATAGAAAATAAATTTTATTTTATATTATCATTTTTCGTTTTAGTTCTTTTTTATTTATTCCTTCCTTCACAAATCTTAAGAAAAAATTCATTATTTATTTGAATTTTGTATTTCAAAACGCTTTAATTTCAAGTTACATCAAAACTTAGGAAACATTTAAAAATGATTTATCTTCTCTGCAGGATGTTTATTAACGTCTCGCAGAAGAATGGAGTGGGACATAGAGAAGAAAGAAAATTTTAAACTATCAAGTCTGCTGGAAAACAGAACAGGAAGGAAATTCACATTTTTTGAGAAAAGACCAAATAGTCGAGACTTTAGCAAATTGAATACAGAACCAGAAACATCAGAGGATGAGCACCTTGAAGATAGTCAGACAAAAATTATTTAATGGCACTAAATGTAGATTAGATTTAGGCTGTCATTCTACTGGACCATTAGAATTTAGTTTAATACTGCATTTCCTAAATCATTCCTAGTCAATTTATAGTCATCTTGTAATAATAATTATTTCTTACATATCTTACATACCTATATCAAGTTGAGCCACATTTGACTGAGAATTTTATTAGAAAACACAATTAATCTTTAAACGATTTATCAACGTGTAGAAACATTTAGATTTTTATATTGTCTAAAAAAAGGTTTCAGAAAATGTTCAATTTACCTTTGTTTTAGATAGATTTAATATTTATTCATTATTATTGTGAAAAAATTGTGGAGTGGAAGCAATTATTTAAATAATATAAGTGTAACACTTTGAATCTTAAATCTATGAACAAATATTTTTAAAGGCAACGTATTTGTTAATTTCAAGTTAAAACTATCTTCGAGGGGTCGAACACTCAGTTTTCGTATACGGGAAATATTCTGAAAGAATATTTCGGAATATTTGAAAACATGTCGGAATATTTGGGAATGTCTGTGAATATAAGGAATATTGATAGAATATATAGAGAAACATCATAAAACATGTCAGAATATTTCACAATGTCAAAATATTTGGGAATATTTCAAAATATTTAGGAATATCAAGAATATCTAGGAGTATTTCGTGAGTGTTCGGGGAATAACGAGAATATCCCAGAAGTACCTTAAAGTGTCAGAATATTTGGGAATACTTCGGAATATTTAGGAATGTATCAGAATACTTGAGAATGTTGTTAGAATTGCTAACACCTTCCTTATTTCGGAATATTTCAGAATATTTAGGAGTATCTAAAATATCTGTAAATACATAGGAATATTGGCAGAATATATGGAGAAACATCTTAAAATATTTCGGAATGTCGAAATATTTGGGGATATCAAGAATATCTAGGAATATTTCGTGAATGTTATGGGAATAACGACAATATCCAAGAAATACCTTAAAATGTCAGAATATTTGGGAATTCTTCGGAATATTTAGGAATGTGTTAGAATATTTGGGAATATTTCGCAATACTTCAAAATATTTCGTAATGTCAAAATATTTTGGAATATTTCAAAACATTTGTAAATATCAAGAATATCTAGGAATTTTTCGTGAGTGTTCGGGGAATAACGAGAATATCCAAGAAATACCTTAAAATGTCAGAATATTTAGGTATATGTCAGAATATTTAAGAATACTTCGAAATGTGTCAGAATATTTGGTAATATGTCGGAATATTTCAGAATATTTAGGAGTATCTAGAATATCTGTGAATACTTAGGAATATTGACGGAATATAGGGAATATTTCGTGATTGTACGAGGAATGTCGGAGTGTTCAACCCCTCGACTATCTTATTATGTATAATTAATCTAAGGAATTCTTATAACTGATACAATTGTTTTGAAAAGAACTACTTAACTCCACTTATGTTTCATCATTGCTCATAAATATTTTTTATAATATTTGCACAAAAACATATTTGAAACTAAAGATTCAAAAGGGCAGGAATATCAGGACTTTTAGGAAATTAAAAAAAGAAGATTAAATATTGCAACTTCGTTTTTTGAACTGCTTTTGTTTAAATCTATTTCAGCCAGTTATGTGAAATTAAAATATTATTAGTTCAAGATGATTAATATTCACACTGCTCATAAACTTAATTTAATTTCAATTTAGTGCAACACAGGTTTTTGAAATAAACACCCTATCATCTTTTCTACGCAATTTCTACTAGCTTCTAAAAGTTCATCTCTGTAATTCCGTGGAAAAATTAGAATTTGCTGTAACAAAGAATCTGATGCGAGACGTTAGTGAGAGAGATAGTGTATTTTTATTATTGAAAAAATACATGTCTGAATCCTTGCGAGTTAAGAAAAATATATATATCAAAATATATATTAAAATTTTTCGAATGAAGACTAACTTCAAAGTTTATAAGGGTATCAGTAAATTTGAAATAAAATTAATAAATGTTGTGTTATTACCAATATAGGAAAAAAATAGTAATATATTGTCTGCACTAGGAGAAAATTCTCAGCTTCAATTTTTATTATCTGCTGCTGAAGAAAAATTCATCGAGTTAATCAAATTATGATTGAGCTGAAAAAATATCTTTTGTATTTCATCATAATTTGATTAAGTCAATCATTTTTAATCAGTGGTAAAATAATTAATTGAATCTATGATAATTTCTTCACTGCATGTGTAAAACTGGAAAGTATTCATCAATTCAGTATTATAATAGTTAAAATTAACTTGATTTAGGGACACTGATTTATAAAGTCTATAACACATATTTATGTTGTGAATGGAAACATTTAAATATATCAAGTTTTCGCTATAAAATTCTATGTTAAAAAAGAAAAGGAATTGAAAGGGATTGGTAACTATGGAAGCCAATTTTTCTCTATGTTGCAAAATTAAGCAATATACTTTTTAAAACCATATTAACCATAAAAGTGAAAATAATTTTTTTACTCTGCATTGTACCTGAAACATTACATTCTCTTACTAATTTTTTAATTTGTTTACACAGTGGTACTATTACTCTAATTATCATAAAAAAGTAATTAATTTTTATTCAATAGCCAATAGACAATAATTAGGAGAAAACTGGATAATTTTGATGTAAACAATTATTTTTATGATTTTATAATACGAAAAGACTTGTGTAAAATGTACAATATGTATTTAACATAGAATTATTTATTAAACTTCAACAATTATTTTTATGATTTCATAATACGAAAAGACTTTAAAACGTACAATATGTATTTAACATAGAATTATTTATTAATCTTCAACTATTTTATCATAAGTCTTAAATTTTAAAATAAAAGCTTAAGTTTGCTTTCTAAAGAAAATTGAGTTTTTAAAAAATACGGATCTCGAGTTTGAATCATAAAATATTGATGGGAAAGTAAATAATTCGTTAATTTAAAAGGCTATTCTGTTTATATGTTCAGATTCATTGGATTTTCCACTTTTAGTCAATAATTTTTAGCGAGTTATATTTTTCCTACGAAGACAACTAAAATAGTTGCCTCCTAAGTACATGCAAATTTTGGAATTATGCATTAAGTTCAATTTTTTATATCTCACTGCAAAGTGTTTTAAAATATTCGAGGAATTTGGCAAAGGATATATGGAAATTCGGTTTTTCTTCTTTCATTGCATAATTTTAGGATGAAATCAAAAGAATCTGGACAGTAAGCTTGCATTTATTATATCCATACGTTGAATTTAGTAAATAAGTAAGTGTGCTGAATTGGAAGACTTCAGTGTAAATAAATGTAATGGTGTAATCCTTACTCAAAAGTATGTCATATAAATATATGAAAATATATGAAGCGTGTATTTTTGAATAAAAGTGTTTGTATTTCTGTCAAAACATATTCTGTCACCACGGACGAATTTAATTTGCATTGCTTGTTACATTTTTTACATTGCTCTTTTATTATATTCTGTATAATTTATCTCAAACTATATTTATTTTCAACAAATATACATATTTTTTAAATTCCTCATTCTTATTTTACAAATAAGTTTTATTTTAGGATATTCTGCTCTATAAATTAATAGAGAAGATTCCATATGGTTCAGAATACAAAAAATGTTTTTTCTTTCCTTGGATGATACAAAAAGATTCTAGTTCCATTTTGCAGTATTGTAAAATTTTTGATACTACTGGAAAATAGTTATATATAAAAATATAATACACTCTAATAGTGATGAGAATGTAGTAAAATTATTGATCATCCCCGTTTGAAATTTCACATTATACGATAAACGAGATGGGAACTTTACAAAAGCGGTAATGAATGACTGTTTGCATAACGTTGCGAGGATAAGTAATGCGAAATGATGTTAAATGAATCGGTTATTGCCTCATTATATGACTTTATGCACTGCTAAAATGTCAGACGTTCTAAGTATTATGGAGGTGTTTAGTATATTCTGGCGAGACATCACTAATGAAAAATATAGTTCTTTAATGTGGCATACATTTCACTCAAATCTCAATGAATCTTAGGACGAAAAACTAGAATAATAATAATACAAAATAGAGAATACTAGCCAGTATTATTCCGAATTTTCCATTACAATTATTCAATATTGTTACTGAGATTTCATAATAATCAATTAAGAAAATAACAGTACATAATTACGAAAAATCGTGTGGGGGACAACCTTATCTACAATTGAACACAGTAATGCCAATATTTTAATAATGATTTATTGTACACACTTAGTTGACTTCTATACACAACTATACAACGATAAAAATTATAATTCTTTTATTTATTTTAAACCTGGCTAAATGAAATCGAAATCCATTTGCAATAATGATTTAAGCATTAATTTTAAAATAAAAAATGCCTAAAAACAATGATGTCAAGAATCGAAACATCCAAGGTAAATTGTATTACTTTTGCAAATATAAAACCTCAGATTCATTTTGTAATATTAACAAAATTATCATTTTTCTCTTACTCGGTATCGCGAGAGTAAAAAAGCGAATGCGTTCTTTTATCGATGAATAGTTTGGGCGATTACACAGTCTATTAAATATATATCAAAGAAGTCAGGATACTCTTATCTAGAATCACAACCAGGGATTTATTAAATTTCAAATTCAGTGGATTTATAAATAAATAATTTCGTTTATTTTTGAATTCAAATATTTGTAATATATAATTGTGTATGTTGTAATATATAATTGTGTATATTGTAATATACATTGTATATAATATGTCGATCTTATATACTTTCTTCAATTTCATTAAAAATATATTACGCAATCCCCTGATTGAGATTCTATTTTTTTCATCAGATTTTGTGCTGCAAAGCGGACCCATCCAGTGCTGCTAATTTCATACCTTTAGGATAACAATTAGTAATAAAATCTAGTAATCAAAAATCTAGTAATAAAAATAACAGGAAGTAAATGTTGTTCGATAAATAAACGTTTTTCTTTTGTTTAATAGAGAAGTTTTGTTTAAAAATAGAATCAGCAGCATTGGACAAATTTTATATAAACGCTAAATACATTATTAATTATGACATTTTCTTTTATTTAATCAAGTGTAAATTCCTTAACTTCAAGCCGTTCACGACGTGATGCGTCGTCCTAAAACAATTCGTCCGGCACCTAAGTTTTGTACATTATAAATCGTATACGTTTGTAATGGTACATCGATATTGGCCTAGAGCTAATTCATGTGGTATCGTTTGCTTAAAATTAGTTTTACGATAAATTCGTATCTAGAATAATCGACTTTTCGTCACATCATTCGTCGACAGAGCGCATATTTTTCGCCTTTCGCTTCATATGGCGCTTCACTTTTAATTTGCAATATCGTATCGGGATGCACGCTGATAAAAGATGCAGAAGGAGACAACAGCTCGTCCCAAAATATCACAATGTCCAAGTATACTCATGTGTGCAAACAGAATTTGCGTTATTGATAATATTATTAATATTATTACATCATTATATTCAGTAATATATACTTATTACACAACTATAGACGTATACTTTATTTACAAAATTTATTATACTTCATTGACAACAACGAAACAATCGATACTTACATTATCAGTTGTGTTATGTGGACTAAGAAAAGAAAAAAAAAAACGAAAAATCTGAAGAAATATTCGTTGTTCTGAAAACCCATGAAGTACTTTTTCATTCAGACTAAACTTTAAATAATTAATCAAATTCGAATTTAAATTTAAATTTTATGTTTATAATTTAATTGTTAATTTAATTGTTTATAACTTTATTTTTATAAAACACATTTTTAAAAAGTGTATTCTTCTGAATAAAATGTGTTGTAATCAAGACAGAATTATTGAAAGATGAATAAAATTGAAATTAATAGCAGCCGTAAATTACATAAGTAAAACTTCCTTTTAAGGATATACATGATAAGAATTACCTACGTTTGCTATATTGCAAGATAATTTCTGAGCATCCAATTTTTAGAATCTGTAATTTTGAGAAATTGAAGAAATGTTATACATGAAAACTGTTTTCCTTAAACTCTTTTTTATAACTTTAAATTGGTAATAATATTTAGAGGGAATAAAAATTACTATATTCTGAACAATCTTAGTAATTAAACCCTCCATGAAGAGTGTAATCGATTATAAAATATTCATTCTTACTTTAGAAATTTCTGCAATTCAATAATGCTACTATATAACTGTTTTATAAGAACAAGAAAAAATGTAGTAAATGGTAACATTTCTCATATTATAAATAATAATTAAAATCACACATAGTCTCTGGAGGGTTTAGTCGTCTCAAAAGTAAAAAAAATCTATGTGTAATATAAGAGTTAGGATAAAAAATACAATTCCATGTAATTTTGAACAAAAATTCATAAATCCTACAAAGTTTACTCAACTTTCAAGTATTGAATAAATAAAAATGATTGGAGGAAATATAGGTAACCACGATTGTTGTAGTTACCTAAACCATGATTATTGTAAATATTATATTTTCATATTTAAAAACAACTCCAGTCGTGGTTACACATAGTTGTATATTTTTATAGACCAAACTTTTAATACCCTTTTTAAATTTATTTTTAAGGATATATCATTCAGTCGATTTACAATGCAGCTACTGTTCTGACTTTCGTGTATATCATCAACTATAATTAAAAATACATCGAGTCTTTGTAGAGCTTCGATTGCAATAATTACGTTATGAATTACGCCTACTTTTTGACTATATTTACAATGCCACGTATATTACTTAGGTAACTGTCGTATACTTTTCGTTACGTCTCAAGGACGAGAGACGATTTCGGCTCGTTATATTTATGAAACATGTATTATTATTGAATTTTGTCATTTAGATACTGTAACTTAATGTTTCTTAAATTGCACAACCCTTCTCGTGATACAATATGCACTAAAAACAATGTCTAAAAATGTTATATACCGTTCATCAATTTTTCAGTCGGAGCAAACCTGAGTTGTGAATGGCAATAAATATAGAAATATTTTCAATTTCTAAATTGAACCTAATATTTAGAATTTCAAAGTTAGGTTTATGCAATTTTTATTCAGAATGATTAATTAATTTTTTGTAGCCAAAGACTGCGAAAGACTGCCAAACACTCCTACTATCGAAATCTTAATTTTTCATTTTTAGAGTCTGCTCCGAAATTAGGAATCAAAGTTGACAGTTTATTGCTAAAGATTCTAAGAATGAGAGTTAAGTGCCAAAGTAAATTAATTTTCCTGCTGTATATTTTCACGAATGAATTACAGAAATTTCGTTAAATTTTGGTATCCTTTTATTTAAAGCAAAATTGATCATTGTTAAACTTCCAAATAATCATGAATTTGCACATGGTAATTAATCATTCAATTACAGTGACATGTTACCTCATCTTTCATGATCTTTCATGTCATTAAGGCAAATTAATTTCTGCAAACCTGTTCTCATAATTACAAACTTTAGCACCCTCCAAAATTTGAAATTCTCTTATCCAAACAATTCTGCCAACTTCTTTTTCTTTGTCCTTAAAATGTCGATGCTTTTTCATCAAGTTTATTATACATATCATAAACTGAAGTAATTCTAATATTCTCTCAACAAAAATGAATTTTGGTTCAATCTCCTATTTTTAAACTGATCTACCTATCGCTAATTCTGATAGATGTGGTAGTTCAATTAAGAATTGAGAAATAAATTGTTTTACTTGGCGCCAAAGGTAGTCACTGTTACGTAAACAAAGGTGCCATACCATTTTTCGTCATCGGAGTTGTTAATGACGTTTGGAAAGAATTCTTTTTACCTCAGTAGACCGAACTGTACTCTAAATCATGAGCATATTGAGGTGGACCAGGTGGTGGTTGCGGGCTGTATTGCTGGGAAGCGTCGGAAGCTCGACGCCTAAGCGCCGCGATGCTGTGAGCTCCTCTCCAATCCGAGGCTTCGGCACCATTTCCTTCGGATACCACGCACGAGACAGTACTTCCGGCACCACCACCGCTACCGGAAGTCGTTCCCGGGGAGCCTTGACCACAATTTAAACCTGATCCCAAACCTCCACCCTGACCACCACCCACAGACGAACCTCCTGGAGGAGAACCTCGTGAGGCTGACATGTGAACTCCACCTGAAACAAAAGGGAATTTTAGCTTAAATTATGCTGTGCAATGTTGGGTAAGTTACTTTTTTGAAAGTAACTAGTTACAGTTGACGGAATCCTTTTCAAATCAGGCAGGTTCTACACTTGAAGTCGCAGAATCTCTCGAGGAGAAAAATATGTTGTTTTTTAGAGGAAATTAGGCGATATGTATTTTTGCGATTTGTGAAAAAAAATTCTACGAAGTTATGGGTATTTAAATTTTTTTGCTTTGCTTTTCAAAAAGACCCAAAATTTTTTTTAAACTTCTATAACTTTTGACCTAATTGAGATATTAAAGATTTCTTCCTGGATTCTGGTAGCGTTTATCGTCTTCTTTCGAAATCCGCCAAAAAAATTGCAAAATGTTCAAAATTAACAAAATGGCGGCAGTTTTTCTGAAAATATTTATAGTCGATTTTCTCAAAAAAGCCACACTTATATTTTTTGCAAATTTTTTGTTGAATTTGTACTATCATAGGGAAGACATCTTATGAGTTTTATGTGGGCTAAATAACTTTTGTGGCCAAGAGAATTTTTTTCCATAAAATTGAATTTTCGCATTTTTCTCGAAAACAATTACAGATACGAAAAAATGTTAAGAAAATAGTTTGCACAGTTAAAAAAGTTATACAAAAAGTTCTTTCACTCATTTATGATATCTTGCTCCGTTTTCGAGAAAAATAAACAAAATTAATTTTCATGCACAAAAAAATTTTCTTGACTTCTGGTTTATGAAAATACCCATAAATAAAAAAAAATTTTAAATAAAGAAATAGCCATAAACACCCATACCATGTGCCTGAAGTTCTGAACATTCAAATGAACGACATTTTTATTTGATTTCATTTTAAACTGAAATTTGTTCTAAGGTATTGGTTTATTAATAAAGCAACTATTTTAAGGATAAAAAAGCTCACGATCCATTTTTCTATTTTGTAGTTGGATCAATATTTCAAGCTAAATTTTAGTTATGAAACAAATTTTCGTTCATTTGAACGTTCGTAACTTCAGGCACATTACCCATATTTTGTTAAATAGTTTTAAAAAATGTACGTTTATATAAAGAAAACTTCCTGTGAGTTTTACGAGGACTAAACAATTTTTATGGCAAGAAAATAATTTTTAATAAAATCGAATTTTCAAATTTTTTTCTGAAACGATTTAAGTTACAAAAATAATGTCAAGACTAAAAACTGTTTGCCTAAAAAGTTTTTATATTCAATATATTTAAATTTATTTCACATTCACCCTGATATTTTTCAATAATGTACAAAAACTTCGTTTAAATCTCAATAAAAAAAAATAATAATAATACCTGGGCCCACGTTTTCAGATTTTTATTATCTATTTCTTCAGATTCTTCATTAGAGTCCTCGAGATCCAAAAAGGGATCATTGGATCCTGTAGATAAATTAGGAACCCAATAATTGTGCTAAGCAGTTTTGGCCATGTAAGAAGTTTTCATATCACCTTCATCACATTTTTGCAATCCGGGATGGACGGCATCTTTTTCGACTCTCTCGTCGAAAACTTTTTAGGTAAACAATGTCTTGTCTTGACATTTTTTTTTAACTTGAATTGTTTCAGCAAAAAATTTGAAAATTCGATTTTATGAAAAATAATTTTCAGGCCATAAAATTTTTTAGCCCACGTAAAACTCACAGGAAGTCTTTTTTATATAAATATACATTTTTTAAACATATTTGATGAAATAACAAGGTGGGTATTTCCATAAACAAGGAGTCAAGAAATTCTTTTTGTGCATGAAAATTAAATTTTTGGTTTTTCTCGAAAATGGTGCAAGATATCATAAATGAGTAAAAGAATTTTTTGTATAACTTTTTTAATTGTGCAAACTATTTTCTTAACATTTTTTCGTATCTGTAGTTGTTTTCGAGAAAAATGCGAAAATTCCGCATAACTCGCATAAAAATCACAAAGTGTCTTCCTTATGATAGTAAAAATTCAACAAAAAATTGTCAAAAAATATAAGTGTGGGTTTTTTAAAAAAATCGACTATAAATATTTTCAGAAAAAACTCCCGCCGTTTTGTTGCTTTTGAATATTTTTTAAATTTTCTGACGGATTTCGAAAGAAGACGATAAGCGCTGTCAGAATCTGGGAAGAAATCTTAAATATCTCAATTAGGTAAAAAGTCGTTTATAGATAAATAAATATAAATATAAATAAATATAAATACAAAAAAAATAAAAATAAAAAATATAAATAAATAGACGTTTAAAGAAAAAATTTGTTGTTTTTTTGAAAAACAAAGCGAAAAATTAAAATACCCATAAATTGCTAGAAATTTTGTTCTTCACATTTAAAATTTTTTCAAGATTTAAAATGAATTCGGTCAGTTACGTTACTTTGCAATAAAAAGTATCTAGTTACAGTAACAATTCCTTTTATAAAAAAGCAACTCGTTGCATTTAAACTTACTAGAGGAACTTAAGCTCCTTTTAAAGTTACTTTAAATTTTATCCCTCACCCCCCCCCCCACACCGGGTTTAAAAAAATTTTAAACAGATGGACACTGGCGCCGTGCATAAGTGAAAAGTGTCTCTTTAGATAAGGGTTATCAAGCGACTGTTTATGATTTTTTCGCGGTTTTCTTAATACAAATTGCTTCTAATACACAAAATACTAATTTCTACTGGTAATTAGATGTTTATATCAATTGTTTAAACAATTTATTATTATTTATAACAATATTCTCTTAGAATATTGCTAGAAAGTTGCGGTTTTTTTCTAAAATTTTCCACTTTTTGTCTTTTTTTCACTTAGAGTGAGGTAATAATTAATGCAATCTAGCAAACACAATTGTTTAAACAAATTATTATTGTTTACAACTATCTTCTCCTATATTAATGACAGATAGTTGCAGTTTCTTCTGAAATTTTTAGTTTTTTGTCCACTTTTCACTTAGTGAGATAATAATTAATGCAAGTTAACAAACATAATTCTTTAAACAATTTATTATTATTTACAACAATATTCTCTTAGAATAATGCTAGAAAGTTGCGGTTTTTTTCTAAAATTTTCCACCTTTTGTCCACTTTTCAGTTGAAGAGCGGTAATAATTATTTAAAGTTAACAAACATAATTGTTTAAACAATTTATTATTTTTTAAAATAATATTCTCTTTGAATAATGCCAGAAGGTTGCGGTTTTTTCTGAAATATTCAACTTTTTGTCCACTTTTCGCTTAGAGTGAGTTAATAATTAATAAAATTTAACAAACATAATTTTTTTAACAAATTTTTATTATTTATAAATATATTCTCCTATAGTAATGCTAGAAAGTTGCGGTTTTTTGAAATATTCAACTTTTTGTCCATTTTTCAGTTAGTGAGGTACTCTGTTGAATGCATTCGTGCGTTCAAGACTTGAATACGCATCCCAGATTTGGAATCCTGTGTTTCAAAAATATGGCGATGAATTGAAGTCTATTCAAAAAAGATTTTTAAAGTTCCTATCTCTAAAAAAAAGAGGGGGTGTACCCAAACAGTGTCTCGGACTATATTGAATTATGTAAGAAATTTAAATGGTCCACTCTCGCTGAACAGCTGATTTTTGCATGTTGCCTGTATTTATTTAAACTATTGAGAAATTACATTGACACTATCTTCTTAAGGAGTTGCCTCCAATTCAAAACCCCAAGGTTATCTGCCAGGTACTCTGTGCCATTCTGCCACTTCCGGATTCTGCGATTGGCTTTAATTCGCCTGTTTTTGTAATGTGCAAGCACATTAATTTAATGCACAAGAGAACAAGTCTTAATATAACCATTGACATGTTTAATATTAGCGAAAATATGTTCATAGAGAACCTCAATCATTATATCCTAGCCAGACGCTCATAGAAACTTAATGATTACCAAGTATTCTAAAAAATAATCACCTGAATTTACCACAATTTGTTAAACGGACGTCATTAAGAATTTATAACATTACCAATCTAATATGCAAAGCTATACTTTTCGCCGAATTTTTTCTAATTTTTCATGTAAATAACGCGGACTGCATTCGCTTACAGTCACACTAATGCACTGAATTAAATTGAACAATTTTGACTTAAAAGCTTTTCATTTTGAAGAACTTAAAATGAAATTCTCTCTAATTATATCTTAGCAAGACGCTCAAAGAAATTGAATCATTATCTAAAATTGCAAAAACAAATCCCTTGATTTGATCGAAACTTGAGGAATGGATGTTAATAAAACCTTTTTTATATTGCCACTCTGGTATGCAAGATTAAATTTTTTGATCGAATGTCTCCGGACTACGTTCTGCTCTAGTAATGCAATATATTAAATATAAGAGTGATTGCCAAAAAGTTGACCATATTTACCATGAAATTTCCGAAAAAATCATTATTTCATGCCGCCTAAAATATGTTGTTTTAAAGACGACCAACCCAAGAGCGTATTAAACAACAAAATAGAGAAATCAAGGAATATATTTGTGATAGTTATGAATTCTATACGAAAATAACTCCTATACCTATGTTTCTGCGTAATAATCGTGGAGTTTTACTTGAGTTCTGAATGTTTTTAGGTAATGTGAATGCATAGGCAGTTGATGTAGAACTTCAGGAATGGAAATCATTTTCGGGGAGTTTGAGAGGAAAAAAATAAATATTTGAAGAATCTTTTAACAATATTCCAAAAACAGATAAAAATCATTAAAAATATGAAGAACATCTGCTTGCGCGATTTATTTGATATTGAATACACATCTTCAATATATCCTCTTGTTTAATAAAATTTTGAATTAATAGTTCGATAAATATGACATTTTGTAAAACATATTGTGCAAAAATAGTGATTATTATTGACTGCTATTTGGAAATACTGATGAGAAATTGATTTTCAACTTCATGAAAATTTTCGTTAGTCTAAAATTAAAAAATCTACGTCGTATTTTGAATAGTTTGGATCACGATCTTCGACTTTTATCTTAAAATAGCAAAATCATAAAACCTGACACAAAACTTGGGGACAGACTTTGAAGTGATTTTTTGTATCTTTAACTGTAAAATATTCAACTTATCACTCTTATAATCATCTTTTACAACTAATTTCAATTGATTTTCATAAGCCCAAATTATTAAAGAAAATAGTTTTGATATTATTTAGCAATTTTGTATTTTAAATTTGCAGTTAGAGACATCGCGTTACTTGACAGTTTTCAAACATTTCTATTTATAATTTCTAAACGAAGTCGTCTAAACTTTTCTAACTTGTGCGATATGAGTACTTTGCGCAGATATATTTAGAAAAAATTAATTAATCACAGGATATGTGAAAAATGATAGTGACTTAAAATGGTCAACTGTTTGGCAATCACCCATAACTAGAATATGAAATAAAATAAGCTATACTATTTAGTCAATATGAAAACCCATGTAACAATATCTTGATTGCCCAATAATGGTTTTACCTAGGGCATTTAATAAAGAAGAAAAAAAGTTAAGAAACATAATTATTTAAACAATTGATTATTGTTTATAACTATCTCCTCTTAGATTAATGCTAAAAAGTTACGTTATTTTCTGAATCTTGTTTCGCTTTAACTTTTTAGTTATGAGCAAATAGTAAATGAACATCAACAAGAATTATTTTTTAAATAGTATTCTATTTTTTTCAAAGTGTTGCATTTTTACTCTTTTGATTATGTTTTAAAAATATTAATTTAAACAAAAAGGCTATCTTACAGTAGAGATAAAAGCAAAGGATGGAAAAATTAGGAGTAGGTGAGAGGAGTGGGTCTGTAAATGACTTGAAAAATTTTTTTTTGAATTACAACTCTAAGTTTATTGTAAAGGGTAAAAGAAAAATTTGGAATTTTACACATTTTAGTATCAGTCCCTCCCTCTTCTACCCTGGAAAAAACATGTCATCGATCATAATATACATATATAGAGATCAAAACGACCTCAATCGCATAATTAATTAAATATAACATTGTTAAAATCGCATAATTAATTGAGTATAACATAATATTATTAAAAATAATAATAAATTTTTTAACAATTATGTTTGTTAACTTGCAATAATTATTACCTCACTAAGTTAAAAGTGGTTAAAAAGCTAAAAATTTCACAAAGAACCGCAACTATCTAGCATTAATATAGGAGGAGATAGTTATAAACAATAATAATTTGTTTGAACAAATATGTTTTCTCAATTGCATTAATTATTACATCTCTCTAATTGTTGGACAAAAAATAATAATAATTCTGTTTAATAAAACAGAAACTAAGTTTCTGTTTAATGAAACAGAAACTAAGATCCTGTTTAATAACTCAATATGAGCGACGTTTTTTTAATCGATTACAGTTACATAAAAAAAATAAACTATAACAAAAATGATTGGCAACGTGTAAATAAAATAAATCGATTCCTGCAATGAGTTTCATTTTTATTCTTTTCGATGTAAATGATGAAAAAGTATGTAATGCTTCCAAAGGATGCTTGAGATGATTTTACAAAATTTATAAGTTTAATAACTCCGACAATTTTCAAAGCATTTACGCAAGCAAGTTTGTTTATGCAGGAATTATGCAAAAAATGGTTGTCAAAGTGGAAAAAATGAGAAAAGAATGTGCAAATTTCAGATCCTCACGAAAAAATCTCCAAATATTTTTGTTCAAC
>JBAGKK010427657.1:0-17854 GCA_037177015.1 Euceroptres primus
ACCAAGAGTTCTTGTTAATTTAACCAGGCATTTTTTTGAGTGTTGGAGACCCAATACGAGCTTGTCGAAAAGCGGAATTCCAGACATCTCCTGAATGTGAAGCAATACTTTTTAATTTGAAGTTGTTTGCAGGGAAGAGCCAAGAACGGAGACAAAATAGTTTTATTAATTATTGGAACAATACGGACACTACAGTAAACCTAGCGCAGTGCTTCAGCTAATCGGCGCGTGAAACCTGTGCGCTTCAGACCCACTGTACGGCAACTAATTCCTCTCATCCCATTTTCAGCCTGGGACAATTTTGAAAAGAAAGAATCAAGCTTTCTTTTAAAATTATTTTCAGGAAAATAAAAAGGGTGACATTTGGAGGAAAAACTAAAAAATACTTTTAAAATTGAAAATTCAAGGTCAAATTTTGTTTTATACAAAATGGTTATTTTAATTGCAAACGTCATAAAATGAGCTTTCCAAAACCCTCATATAAAAGTTAAATCGGATAACTCTAGTAGAAGTTATGAATTATTAAAAATGTAAAACATCAAAAAATGTGGCCCATGTATCTTGTCAACTCGCTGCTCTAGACACACCCCCTTTACAGATTTCAAAAAGATCCACGATTTAGTAGAGTGTCAATGAGATTGGGGTAAAGAAAATTTTAGGCGGGTACACTTGGTGAATTTTGCCCCATATTTATGTAAAATTATTACTTACAGTGATTTTTATATTTTAAATTTTTAAAATTCTTGCAAAACTGTTTTATTCGAATTTGAATAGTCTTTTTTCCCATCTTTTTTGTTTTCTTATATGTTCTTTTGACAAAAGGTTGCTTAATGGCAAGGGCCCAAATTTCCAGCTTCTGCCTACACACGCCGAGGTTCAAGCATAAATAACTTAGCTTAAAATTCCTCGATTTAAAAAAAATATGGGAAACCTCTTTTTATGCACTTTAAGATATGCTCCAAAATTTTTTTAAATCAAAATTTAGCCTCGATTTATTGAAATAAAGAATTAAAATCGATTTTTAACAAATTCCGACATCATCGATTTTCTTTAAATAGTAGAATTAAAAGTAGAATTCTTCCTCTCTAAGATCCTGTATTGACCAAAATGGGAAACTTTCCATTTTGAAGAAATAAATTTTTGCAATTGCGGGCACCCCCGATGCATCGCACGGTGGTTCGCTACTGGCGCGCCTGGTGGATCCTGATTGGCAATGTTGCATTTAATACACTCAATACAACATATATTTAAATTGTAATCGTCTGCAGTTATCCTATAAAAATAATTTTCTAGAGTTCACCACAAGGAGGTTGCAGTACGTTTTTAAACTCCTTTTTGGGGTGCTTTTTTAATGTGAGTCCCCTTGACTCTCACAAAACGAGGTACTTTTTCTTCGTGAGTCCTCCTGCCTCTCGCAAACGCGTGCATTAACGTGAACGTTTCATTACAGCTTGTTTCTTGGTTTTGATTTTCGTAAAAACGACATACTCCGTTGCTGAAGAATTAAAGAATACTTTTTCAATATTAGTGTTATTCCGTCATCATCAGCATGATACATTGAAGTACCTGGCACAGTCTTTGTATCGGCAAAATGCGTTCGCAACATTTCAGCAGTTCTAGTGTAATGGTTTTTCGTACTCAGGAAAAGAACAGTTTCTGTAAACAATTTTTTTGCCCATTGACACAAAGCTTCCGCTATTTGGATCTGATCTTTCGTTAATCTTTATAGACTAGCTGGGACCGCTTGACGCTTTAGGCTTCCATTAATTCCATCGCATGGTCCTTTTCCCATGAGCGGAAGCATGAAAATACCATTTTGCGGGAATACCGAAGTCATTTTTGTGATGACACAGATTTGAAAAGTTGTTGCCTGCACCGTCCGAAATGTAAATAATTTCTTTCATTTCTGTGACTATCGTGGTTCAAATTGTCGGATATTATAGCTATGATACGATGTTTTAGTTCTTCCATTACTTTCAGATACACTACCGTAGTGAAAATCAAACACTGATCGTTGTTCCCAAAGTGGGCTTGAGCAGAATTCTGAACTATTTATGCAATGTTTTGAGCAAAATCGAACATTATAAGAAATTGTCTTGCCTGTAAATTTTGTTTGAGATCCTTGAAAAATGAAGATTGCTTTTTCGCGATAAAATCGTGCGTTTTGAGTTACACCAGACGATCGCAAAGGTTGTCAATAAATTCGTCGCTGTTTTCAACCTAAGTCTTCAGAGTACATCTATCAGTTTTCTACCAAACCTGAACCTTATCAATGAAACTTTGTCAAATATTGTATTCAGATGATTTTTAATAACTTCTTCATCGATACACGACTCGCATTCATTAGGATGGCAAGCAAGAGTAGGAAAGCTGCACATTATGCATTGCAAACAGTCCTTAAAGGGTATTAAGAGGTGAATAGGTGTCTTCAGTTAGGGTTTCTAAATCTATCCCATTCAGCATTAGATTTACGTTCTCATGATGTACGCAAACGCAATCAGTGTGTGTGCCACTAGCTACAGCTAGAACGCAATGAGGAGGTTGAGCTTGAGCAAATTTATAAAAAAAAATTTATAAATTTTTATATCAGGATATTGCATTTTGAAGTTTTGGTACAATTCAGAAAAATTACAAAGTATCAGTCTTTTCTGAACATGCTTACGTTTTCCATCTTCTATTTTTACCGACACGAAGTCCTTCATACTTGGTGAGAGACGACTATTTTCATCACCTTCATAAAAAGATTTAATAAGTCTTTGGGTTACGGCAGCTAATTTTTCCCCCTTACTTTTGGATTTGGTGACGTCAAAATTCCATCCTTAGCTATGAGATTTTTCGCTTTCTTAGCCTTGACGATCAGAACAGCCAAATTCTTTTGATAATTTTCTACAACCCCAAGATTGAGGTGCAAGGCTCAGGAGTAACACTTTCTCCGAATTGTTACTCGATTCCATAAACTTATTTTTTATTTGTTCAAGAACTTCAACAGCTACTTCACAATACCCTTTGTCGTATTGTTACTTTGATTTCTTAGACATTGGTGGTGAAGAAAATGTGGCATCACTGGAATCATCATCATCAGAAACATTATTATTGGCGAGAGGAACTTCATGATCCATATCAGGCAAATCTAAGTTACTAGCTGCAAAAACTTCCTCAGGACTATTTAATTGCTTTTCTGGAAGCAACTGCAATTTTTTTCGGCAACTCCAACGCAGTTTTGCATTAAATGGAACGTTAACAGGCAATTTATCCAGTTGATTTTTGGAAATAATTCTCAAATCTGAACCTTTTCCATGAGTAAGCTTTTGAAATGGGATACATCATCGTTCAAACCAGACACTGGGCGATACCATGATAAATGTAAAGTATATCAGGTAGGATCTCATACCATTTGTGTGCGATTAATAAAAAAAGATAAGTACACTTTCAGTGAAAGTAGTGAATGTCAGCAACAAATTATAGCATAAACAGTGCTCTAGAAAAAAGTTCCCATTGTATAGACGAAGGAAATGCTTATTGAATGTTTTGATCTAAATAACTATGGCAGAGGCATTGTGCATTGTAACATATATTATTATGCTGAAATTTAATTTAAACAGTGAACATATTTCTTTTTTATCAAATAACAAGTGACAATATTGTATATTGCTTAAACAAATTTTATGCACAAGGGGATTGTTTGGCAATTTTTCAATAGATAAGCTTCGTTGGTACTTCATGCCTGCGTCTATGCACAAAATTCTTATACATAGCGCAAAAGTAATTGACTCTTTAGTAGTTCCAATTGATCAATTATCAGAAGAGGTGACAGAAGCAAGAAACAAATATTTGAAAAGGTGCAGGGAAAACATTACGAGAAAGTCATCTTCAACTTTCATAAACGAGGACATCCTGCATTTTTTGTTATTTTCTGCTGATCCATTTTTGGGAAGTTTGAGATGGGAATTCTCAAAAATTGAAAGACCTTTGCTTCCAGAAGCCCAAGCACTCCTAATTGATTGCTAACAGATAACAATGAATACTATTTCGAAACTTGAGACACAAATATTGTAAAACTACAAAGTATAACTGCAAAAAACATCATCAACATACTAGCAGTTGACTCTGCTGAAAAAACCAAGCTCATCAACTGCAAAAAGACCAAAAATACATTCATTTATTAAATTTGTTTAAATAATATACAATTATTGTTTAGCTGCGAATCATCATAACAATAGACTATCTCTGAGATGTTTGTAGTTGATTCTAATGAAAAAAACAAAATTTCTTTGTTGAAAAATGTTCATATAATTAATTTGTTAACTAAATTTGTTTAAACAATATAAAATTGATGCCTACGGGTAATTTAAAACAGCAAAACACATTGTCAACATACTAGTTATTGATTCTGCTGAAAAAAACGAAGCTTATCCACTCAAAAATGGCCAAATAATGCATTTGTTTATTAAATTTGTTTAAATAATACACGATTGTTGTTGCAGTGCAAACTGTCGCAGCAGAAGGTCAGTGGTGAAATATTTATAGCACATTCTGCTGAAAAAGCTAAATTTATCTGATTAAAATGCCTTAATTACGTATTTGTTTATTAAATTGTTATAAACAATTAGGAATTGATGATTAGCGTCTTCTAATTTCAAGTTAACATTATTTTATTTCTATTTTTGCCTTAAAATATGGGTTTAGTACATTTAAATGTGGCAAATAAAGAAGATATACCTTTTATTCGTGGACCATTTTCGATAAAATGAGAAATTTTTTAACTAAATGGCAGTCTTGAAAAATCGAATTTTTTTTTTACTTTGATTATTAAATAAAAGCTTTTTAAGAAAATTTTTCAAAAATGTCCTCCATTTTAACGATGCGGAATTTAATTTTACTTAATTTAACACTTTAATTTAAAAAAAAAAACGTCCAAATCGGATGAGTAGTTTAGTCTGAAAACAGATTTGTCCACATACGCTTTTTTTGCCGTACTGTGCACCTTCCGGTACGCTGGGGGCGCCCACTCTTGCAAAAGCTTATTTCTTTAAAACCGAAAGTTTTCCCATTTTGGTAAATACAGGGGTTTGAAGAGGAAGAAGTTTACTTTATTTTAAGACTATTCAAAAAAAATCGATGATGTCGGAATTTGTCAAAAGTCGATTTTAATCTTTATTTCGATAAATCGAGGCTAAACTTAGATTGAAAAAAAATTAAGGAATATTATCTTAAAGTGCATGAAGAGAGCCTTACAAACACCCGTAACTTTTTTAAATCGAGGTAGTTCAAGCTGAGTTATTTATACTTGAACCTTGTAAACTTTGTAAACTTGCGTGCATAGCCAAAAGCTGAAAATTTGGGCCCCTGCCAGTAGGCAACCCGTTGCGCTAAGGTCCTAAAATTTACATTGCGAAGATTTATCTCATATAGAGAGAAAATAAAATTATTCTGGTCATACCTTCGATATATAAGTGTTTATTAAGTTTAAAAAACTCTAAATAAACCGACGTTTCAACCCGTCTTTGGGTCTTTCTCAAGGTACATCAAAATAAATTAATAACATGTGAGTTTGACAAAACATCGTTGAGACACAAAAATACGTACAAAACAAAGATCGTGGAAACAAAACCATTTTTCAGTTTTTGGTATTTTTTTTTTGGTTTTTATGTTTTTGTAAAAGAGGAGGTTTTACCAAAAACTGAAAAATGGTTTTGTTTTCACGATCTTTGTTTTGTACGTATTTTTGTCTCTCAACGATGTTTTGTCAGACTCACATGTTATTAATTTATTTTGATGTACCTTGAGAAAGACCCAAAGACGGGTTGAAACGTCGGTTTATTTAGAGTTTTTTAAACTTAATAAACACTTATATATTGAACGTATGACCAGAATAATTTTATTTTCTCTCTATATGAGATAAATCTTCATAAAAGAAACGTTCAAAGAAAGGAAAATTTGAGATTTTGTCTTGGATTTTGGATTTATAATTTACATTGTGACACAATATATGTAAATTTTAACATAATTTAAATACTTTCGATTTTTAAGTGGTATAACTTTATAAATAATTCCCCATATAAGAAAACAAAAAATAAGAAAAAAAGGCTATTCAAATTCGATTAAAACAGGTTTGCAAGAATTTTCTAACTTAAAATATAAAAAACCTACACAGAACTGTGGCTAATAATTTTACATAAATATTTAATAAGACTTTTTCACTCCATTTATAATTAAAATAATCCTCACGAAGAAAAAGTTAGGAAATAAAAAAAATTCAAAATTTTCTTTTTAAAAAAGCCTTCCGACGATTACTTTTATTTTGTACTGAAAATATTAGTGGTTAATCAGACAATCATTTCCTGCAACATGTAACGAAAGTTAAAAATATTGAAAAAAGAATTTTTCGATTTTTAAGTTTGAATTTTTTTAAAAAGCCGTCATACGATTATTTGAATTTTGTGCTTAAATTATCTGTACTGTATATCATCACAGACTTGTATTCTGCAAAGTACCATTGGGTAACTAGACCAGACATGCCCAGCTAGGGAGAATTCCTTGCGGGACCACACGTTCTGCTTCTACCTCTATTTCTCGTGGAGAGCGGGAGTGGTAGTAGAAACGCGTGGTCATCTCTGGGGTGCTTGGGAGCGGACTAACTTTTCAATATAAAATTTTAATAGTAACTAGAGTTTTAATTATTTTATTTTAGTTTTTTAAATATTTATTTTCAATGAATGTAATTGAAAATAAAAGTTTACAAAGTGTTTCTTTGTTTTGTACATTGTTATTGTAATGCCACCGTTTTTTACATTGTATGTACAATGTAAAATTGTACATAAATGTTGACTGATACGTTTGAACTTTGAAGTATAACAATATATTAACATCATGCACAAGGTAGAAAGGTAGGTTATGGAAATTCAACGTAATTATAAAATCTCAATTCTATACAGTATCATTAAATATTATATTAAATATAATATTCAAAATATCCTGCTTGAAAACTACCTGTCCTGATAATACGTATTAAAGACTTAAAGTCTTAAACTTAAACATATCAACGCAGTAGGCTCAAATATTTCGAATATTATATTTAATATAATATTTAATAATACTGTATAGCATTGAGATTTTAAAATTACGTTTTATTTCTATAACTTACCTTTCTACCTTGTGCATGATGTTAACATATTTTTATACCTCAAAGTTCAAAAAGTATCAGTCAACATTTATGTACAATTGTACATTGTACATACAATGTAAAAAACGGTGACATTACAATAACAATGTACAAAACAAAGAAACACTTTGTAAATTTTTATTTTCAATTACCTTCATTGAAAATACATGTAAAAAAACTGAAATAAAATAATTAACACTCTAATTAGTATTAAAATTTTATATTGAAAAGTTAGTCCGCCCCCACGCACCCTGGCAGATTTTTCGTAACTACGGGGCTACGTGACGTCACTAGAGAGGAGATGGCCACGCGTCTTTACCACCACTCCCGCTCTCCACGAGAAATAGAAGTAGAAGCAGAACATGTGGTCCCGCAGGGAATTCTCCCTAGCTGGGCATGTCTGAATGTTGAACTTGGTTGGAAGTCACCATGCCAGTGAATACAAAAAAAAGCTCGGCGAATGCATGCCAAGAAGGTGCCAAGCCACTATCAGCAATAAAGGTGACTAGAACTAGGGTACTTGCGCAATACCTAATTAAGTCTACTTCAATCTACAAAACTTTTTTTTCTAGGTTGCATATTATTGAAAATCTGCCGTATACTTTCTTGTAGAACAGACTGTAGTTTGTCTTGTTAATAGTACACCAGAAGGAATACACGCTTCATCATCATCTTTTTCTTCAACAATATCATCTTCCTTCTTGCCCCTTTTATCTCTGAGACGGGATACTCCGTCTCCAAAGATAATATCCAGATCATTGGGGCATGGAATTTCAAGATTTCGTAGATTTTTTCAGACTGTCCCTCATTTTTCTGTTCTACCACTTCAATCTGATGCTTCACTTGATCGTTATGATACTCAATTCTTGTAAGATGTGCATACGTTAAGTTCTTTTTTCTGGCAGTTCACTGATCCTCAAGGAAATCCCTCTCAGTTTCAGAAACTTTTTCTTTAAAAGAACCGGAGTCAATTTTATATTTGCAAGCGGTTATGTCAAAAAGGCCTTGGTTCTTAAATGAATTATTTTTTCTTATAATCAGTAGTTTCTTTCGGGCTTTCTCAGGATATTTTTTTAAATAAGTAAAAGTATCATGATCTTTTTCAATCATTTTTAGGATTGTTCGATCGACAACGATTGGTATAGAACAAACCTGAACAGCGAGGAGAAATTTCAGAAATTTTTCTCACACGCCAGATGTGGCACTTCCACCTCTTCGACTCCTCTCTCAGCACGGGAAAGTTAGGGTGGTGGTTGATACTGCGTGCACTCACGTAACCTAGATTCGGGAGTCCAGTACCGCAAAGTAGACATCTCCAGTCGGGTTCTTTTGGGGTGACTTGGAGAGTTTATGAACTATTTAATATATATATATATATATATATATATATATAATAGCGGGAGGGATATATTAGGGAAAGGTTTAAGAAAGCGGAGAGCTATATTAGGGAAAGGGTTAAGGAAGTGGAGGGCTATATTAGGGAAAGTGTTAAGGAAGTGGAACGCTGAGAATAAGTGGGAGGGATATATTAGGGAAACGGTGAAGGAAGTGGTACGCTGAGAATAAGCGGGAGGGCTATATTAGAAAAAGGGTTAAGAAAGTGGAACGCTGAGAATAATCGGGCAAAGTCAAAGATATAGTCGATGCGTCGTTAAATATAAGTTGACTTACTCAATCTAGAGAAGGCGGTTGGACTCTCAAAATCCTTCGAAGAGAAAACTCCTGTAAATATTGGATACGGGCATGCCACGGTATCACTGGTAGAATTTGGGGGAACGGACTGTGGTTAACTATAAGCAAGTTCGGAACAAAATGAAGCACGAGGAGCGACCGGCCGGCCTGCTACCCTATGATCGGGCAGATCCGGTCCTCCTCGTGATTCCTCTGACTAGTAGATAGGATAGATAGGGCCCTAATGATGTAACTGCGTTATATCCTCTCTCCCCTGAACGGGTTTGGGTTTACGGGTTACAAACTTTCTAATTCTTATTCTTCCTACTCAAAGTCTAAAAATTCGTCTCTATCTACTTCTTAACAAATGTAATCATCTTCTATCTCCTTTGGTTCTACTTCTTCTAGCGTTTTAACATTTGAATTACATCCTTTAGGCAATTCTATATTCAAGATTTCTCTAAATCTTTTGTTTACCTCTACCCAGTTACCTAGCTTGAACGTTAATTTAAAGATACCCAGCGTTACATAATTTTTAATATGTCTAAAAGGTCTTTCGCTGCAAAAGGTGTCATGAAAGACGTATATTTCTTCTGGAGTAATTTTATTATAGAATCTCGAAACACCTGAAAAAATCACAAAAAAGAAGAAAATCCCTTAAGTTCCTGTGAGAAAAATTTAAATAAAAAAATCCCTCCTTTTGAATTCCCTAAGCAAACTGAGTTGACTGTCATGTATATGAGTCAGAGTAATCTGTGGGAGAATTAAATTAAAGTCATTGATACGAAACTGTCTTTTGCATTTTAAGGTGAGTAAGTCATATAAATTTGTTTATTTCTTCTTCTTTGCCTCTTCGTGAAGCCTCAAAATGTATTTTCTCTCCAATAAAAAGTTTTCTTTTTTGAGCCTGTAAAGCTCCTCTCTCTCTCTCTCTCTCTCTCTTCAGCTTCTTTTTGCGGTCTCCTTTTCCCTTCTTCTGCTTTCTTCTCCTTCCTCAGTTTTTCCGAGGCCCTCCATTGTCGGAACTTTTCCTGGCTTTCGCGTTGAGCTCTCCTTTCCATCTCCCACAGTTCCTATGCAACCCATTCCTTTTTCCTTCGTAACCACACAGGTTCTGAGGGAGGTGGACGTATTGCTTCTGTAGGGTCGTATCCCCCCTCGTAACCCGAGAGGTGCAAGCTGTACACGGAGCCCGCGATGGATATTGCGTCGTCATCATCTGCCTCCGGGGCGACTTCATTGGGAACTCTTACCTTAAGAATAGCGCCCCTGGAGGTCGATGGTTCCGACTCCATCTGGGATTGCACGACGCTCTGCACCTCTCCGGATACTGGGTTTTAGGCTACAACCCAATTTCCGCACTCATCGCAAAGCCAGACATTGCTTCCCTCCTTCTGTCGACAGTGTATGACGTTGCGTTGGTGCAAACCTCGCACAATACTGTCCAGTTGTCCTCTTCTTCCTCCCGTTCTCTGACGATTCCTTCTTGCCTTCCTCCCATTTGGTTTTTAATAGTTTGCGTGTTTCCATCCTCAAACTCTATTCTCTCATTTTTTAGTTCATAGGCAAGTTTCCGTACATGCCTATAAGGGCGGTACCCTTTATAATGGATCACCCACTCACTAAGGTATTTGTTAATCCAGACTCGTGCCGGACATCGGTCGAGGTGGATGGCGATGGCCTCCCCCGACGCAATCTCCCTCAGACAGAGCCGGCATTTGGTTGGTTTGTCTATAACCTGAAATAATTTGATTTCCTGCCTAATCTGCCTTCTAATAATAGAGTATGGGTGTTTATAAGTCAAATTTTGAGTTAGAGTAATTTTATTGATTTGTCTATGAGTAGAGTTGGGAGTTACCGTGATTATTTTTAAAATTTCTTTACATTAGTTACATATTTTCTTAAATCACCGACATCCCATTTTCCGAGACTTTTTCCGCGATCATCTTTTAATTCGTACCTCGTTTTTGTCCGCTTTGTTTGACAGTGCTTTATTAGCTTTTAATACTTTCTCGCCTACCTCGAAATTGACCGGTCTATGACACAGATTATACTGATGGGCGTGATTCTAGTTCTCTTTGTCTAAGTTCTTTTGAACTTCTTCCTTTATGATTTGTAACCTCCTCAGTCTATCGGTCCATCTATCTACATTTTGGAATTCTATGTTCTTCGTGTCTTTTAAATTTTTCCGAAGAGACTGAAGTGGTTCCAACTCACATCCTAGGTTCAAAGACGCTGGACTGAATTGGGTGGAAAAATGCTTACAGGTATTTAATGAAAATTGCAGATCTTCGATGTTTTCATCTCAAGAAGCGTGGTCATTCTAGATGTAAGCTCTAATTGCTGTCTTTATAAAACGGTTACACCTCTCAGTTGAATTTGCCTGAGGGTGGTATTTTGGTGTATTCGCGTGCCTAATTCCAAACATATTCCCTAATTCGTGCACTGTTTTATTCCCAAACTCTTTTCCATTGTCTGTAAGTAACAATCTAGGTGTTTGCCCATCGAGAAATTACCTTCTTGCGAAATTCCGTTTCTATTTTTTTCTTATTTACTTTTTTAATAGGAATTACCGCAATCTATTTGGTAAAGAGGTCTAGAAAAACTAAAAGATACTCATTTCTCTTTTTCTTAGAGATTAGAAGTGTCTTCATAATATCGGCGGCCACGGCTGTCCACGGTTCCTCTATAATCCTTTTCCCCAAAAAACATGCTTTTTTCTAGTTACCAGCTTTAACGCGTTGACAAGTATCGCATTCTTTAACGTACTTGATTACATCTAAATACATTCCAGGCCTAATACGCCATTTGTCATGATCTTCGGGTTTTTCCCTAACCTGTTTTATCTTAGTTTTATACCAACTATCCAAATCGATATTTATATTTTCATTCGGTTTTGCTACTGTACTTGCTAGAATTGAAAATACTTTTTCTCTAGGTTCTATTGTTCTAGATAGGGCATCTGGTACGTAATTGATGCTACCTTTCCTATAAATAACTTCGTAGTCATGTTATAACAATTCCGGTGCCCACCTTGCCAATCGCCCTGTCAGGTTTTTCAGATTGTGTAGCCATTTCAGAGCTATATGATCTGTAATGACTTTAAAACTATAACCTTCTAGATACGGTCTAAATTTCCAAACTGCCCATATTACAGCTAAATATTCTTTTTCTGAGATTGAATATCTAGTTTCCGCATCGTTCAAACCTCTACTTGCATAAGCAATGACATGATTTTCTCCTTTAATATTTTGGTTTAATAATGCACCTAAACCTGTGTTATTCGCATCTGCTTCTAGTTAAACGAGTTGAGTGAAATCTGGAAAAGATGAAATTGGTGCTGTTGATAAAAGCTCTTTGATGGAACTAAATGCTTTTTCTTCCTCAGAAGTCCACACCCAATCCCTACCTTTTTTAAGAAGTCTGTTTAGTGGGTGAACTAACACTGCAAAATGTGGCACAAATTTCCTATACCAACTTGTCATGCCTATCAACCTTCGCAATTGTTTAATTGTTTTCGGCCTTGAGAATTCCAAAATTGGTTTAATTTTATCCTCATCTATATTCAAACCTTTCTCATTGACTACGAAACCAAGGTATTTCACTTCTGAACACCCAAACTTACACTTGTCCAGACTCACAGTCAACCCAGCCTCATTGATTCTATCCAAAACGATGTTTAAGTAAAGTAAGTGTTTTTCAAACGACTGAGTGACGATGACTATGTCGTCCATATAGCAAAACATCTTAGTCTTCGAGTCTGGCGTGATTATTTTGTCCATCAGTCTCTGGAAAGTGGCTGGAGCGTTACATAGGCCGATCGGCATTCTCTTAAACTTAAACATGTCCTTTCCAGAAACTATGGACGCTGTAATCGGCCTAGAGCCTACTTCTAATGGGATTTGATTGTACGCTGAGTGCAAATCAATCTTAGAAATGTACTTAGCTGACCTAAGAGTATCTAAAATCTCGCTAATCATCGGAATCGGATATAAATCTTTTTTCGTTATGTTGTAAACTTTACGAAAATCTAAACCAAACCTATATTTTCCGTTCGGTTTTTTAATCATGACTATTGGATTAGCCCAGTCGGTATTAAAAGGTTCTATTATTTCCTTCTCCAACATCCTGTCTACCTTATCACGAATTATATCTTTTATTTTCGGACTACCATTATAATAACATTGTTTTATCGGCCTATGTCCCTGAACATCTATCTTATGTTCTGTTCAATGAGTTGCTTTAACTTCTTTTGAATGTTCGGGAATCTTATCTTTAAATAATTGTCCTAATTTTTCCTGTTCCGCTTCTTTTAACTCGATCTTTATCTTTGAAATTGCTGTTGTTGATGACTTTCTTTGAATTTAACCTACCATTACTCTGAACACGTGGTTTTCTCAAGCTAATACTAACTACATCTTTGTTTTACAAATCTTTTGAATCAAAGTCCTCTAAAATTCGGAATTTGTTTAGAATTTGAATATCCAATAACCTTGGACTATTCCTACTTGGGTTCGGATTTTGTATTTTGACTTCGTTTCCAGGAAGGGTTTTGACTTCGCTCATTAGATTAATTTAGGGTTTCTGTGAATTTATTCTATCTTCATTCCATACTACTAGCAGGCTCTACTTTCCGATCATTTTCTACTTTTGTGAGTTCTACTATCTTTTCCTGTTTTACCTTCTTTTTACTACTTGGCTTAACTATTCTACTACATACATCGTTCCTTGGTTCGGGTGAAGCTTTGGGTTGAGCTTTCATCTGATAACATATATGTGGCACTTCTGATAACCACCATATTTGTTCTTCAAAGTCTAATTTTATTCCTAGCTTTTTTAGCATATCATATCCTATAATACCTTCAGATCTTAAATTTGGTGCCATCTGAAAAGTATTCTCTTCGTTTCGTGTCCGATTTTAATTGGAATTATTACTTGTCCAATTATTTCTAACGACTTGCCGTTCACTTCTAATAAAGTTCGCGACGAAGGTTGATATATGCTATGATTAAATAGGTAAAGCATTTAGACATATCATATATCAAACTAGGTAGGAATGTGTTGCACCGGCATCAACTAACATTCTACAACTTTGCCCTTCGAAATTAGTTGAAAGGTGGAACCTGGTTTCACCTAATTCGTCTGTATTAATATTAAGACTTTCAGGCGGTTCTGCAGTTTTTGTTGGTACCTCCACCCTAAGTCTGAATCGTTTCCCTGGTTGTTATTCGCAAACCAGCATTCTCTTTTAAAATGTCCTGGCATACCGCATAAGAAACACGTTAACGGTTGATTTCCGCCTTGGTTATTACTACTCGCTTCCGAATTCTGTTGTTGTTCATCTGAGCTCGGATTTGCACCATTTTGCGCGCTAGATTGGGCGTTTCTGGATTTCTGGTTGCTCGCGTTCGAATTTTTATTCCCTAGGTGGTTCTGCTTTTGACTATTATTACCTTACTTTTGTTTTGGTTTCCTGAACCTTAAATGGCTGTTAATTCTAATTGTGGTTATTATTGAATTGACATTGCGCTGGGGTTACTAGTATTTCCCATTGCAAGTTGTCCAAACAACTGAATATATGGATTGAAGGGTTGCCTAGGTCTAAATCTCTAGTTACGCGGTTGGAATCTAGGTCTATTGTTCTGTTGATTTTGTGAAAAATTAGGAACAAAAGAAAATTTCCAAAGATTGTATGGGTTACGGTTTCCAAAACGAGTTCTCTGATTTCGGCAATGATTTCCCTGATTTTGTTGGCGCCGATTCGAATTTCGTCTATTTTGGTTATTTACGTTACTATTATTACTGTTTAAACTATTACCACTTCTATTGGAATTATTATCTTGTTCTTGATACTGAGTGTTTTGGCCTTTTTCTGTTTAATTTCTGTAATCTGTAATATCTGACCCCTAATTTTGAATTTAACTAACTCTAATTCCTATTCTTTCCCTAAATCTTTCAATTCCTCGAATGTATTAAAATCGTTTCTTTTAATATACATCTTGTATTCTATCCTCATATTCTCGTAAGTCCTACGAAGTTCCCATTCCAACCCTTTACGATGGTGTAACTTCGTAAACAACTTCCTGATTTCTGTTAGAAAGAGTGTATGTCCTGATCCTTTTTCTGGTTACAAAATTTTAATATCTGTCTAATTTCTTCGGAAAATCGTTCATCGATACACACCAACAAAAAGTATTCCTTAAAATCTAATAAATTTCGCTAATTCCTACGCGAAACCTGACACTACTCGAGTGCTTCCTCCGCAAAAATCGCGTCAAGGTTTCCTAAAATGTCTACGTTTCCTATCCTGTAATCTCTCTAAAACCTTTCTAGATTTTCGAGCAAATGTGCAAGGCTGTCGTCCTTACAATTCCTTTTGAGCGGCCAGTTGCTCATAATTTGGAATGGTGTTTGCACCATCCCGAAAGGAAAAATCGCGGCTGGTAGTGACGTATGATCATCCAACCGATTTTCTAAACCTTGATTGATGGGTTCTCTTTTCCTACCCTCTGATCTTCTATTTCGGGATCTAAACTAACTTCTGTTATTTTGTCTTGTGTGAGTGTCTTTGTCCCTAAAAAATTCACTTTCGCTAATTGGACCAGTTTCTGTACGATATGACCTAATATTGGAACATATTGTTTCCTCCGACCTAACTTTTAAATTCCTTGTTTGGTCTATTTCGAAATGAAATGTTGGTTGTGTATTTTGAAATCCTTTTTGTCTATTTTATGTTGTTCCTTCTAAATTAATTGCTGTTAACGAGGAACTTATATTTATTGTTAGTGTTGTATTTCTTTCTTCTAACGAACTATGTGCTCTTGTGTTATCTTTCCTTATTCCGCGTAACCTACGCTCAATTTCTTTTAACCTAAAAAATTCTTCCTTTTGTTTGTTTATGAATTCTCTATATTCAAGGAGTTCATCTACTTCATTTAGGAAACGTTCGTTATTCTCTAAAAATGAATCTACTCTAAATGTTGTATTATTGACTCTTGTTGTCTTATTAATTCTATTTATATCCCTAACTCGGGTTCTTTATATGACTTTTCAGATACTTGCGGACTATCAATTCCGGCATCTCCGGAATTTGTCACCTGTTCTTAATTAGTTTCCCTATTTTGGTGCCACTGGCCAATTGTATTATTGTCAGGAACTCTAACTACTGTTTCACCGAAAGGTGTACTGAGGGGAAAGGAAATTTGCGGGGAGTATGTCGCGTGGAATTGTGCGCGATGTCTCCTTAGGGTTGTGGCCAGTTGACGACTTTCAACATTTTCCAATTCTCTATTGTAACTGCGTGGTATTGTCCCTAAATTCTCATTTTGTTCTAGAGTGTGAGTACTAGTACTAGTCGGGGCTCTACTCACGTTTACTTCTGGGTGTTCCTGGTTTAGAATTAATTCGTCACTACTCCTAATTATTTCATTTTGCTCATTTACTCACTCTTGGTTAGATTCTACATCTAATTCTACTCTAAACCTATTATTTTGTTTCCTATCACTTTCCATTTCCCTACTTTCTGGGTTCATTTCATTACTTGCTTCTGCCATTTTACTTTTCCCTGAACTCCATTTCATTAATTCCCTAGTATTATTAATTTTCCTGGCAATTCCTCTGGCTTACCGCTTCGTATTCGCTCGGTAATTCGCCCTATCTACTAAATTCTGCACTCTACTGCCGAACGTCCCCTCGAGTGACGTCATCAACGTTTACTCTAGTACTATGGCTGGTTGGGGATAGTTCTCGCCGGGACTGTGCCGAGTGTACAGCTTATTACTGTGATAGCTGTACCTGGGCCGTTTGACTTTCCAACTCTTTCCACTTTACACTTAATATTCGTGGAAAATTTGGAAATTTTATTATTTTGGGTGAGGGAAGCACTGGCCTGAAATACCGCTCGGACTTGACGTGTTCGGTGGCTACCTTTTCCACTTTCTCCTTGCTCCGCGGTGGCAGTATGGCTGGTTCCGCGCCAAATCTCCCTAATTGCGCGCGAAAATCATCTCCGTCTTTCTCTCACGGCGTCCCCTGTGACATAATTGCCACGTTTTCACCAACAAAATTTTACGCTTTTCCTAATTCCTCCTATTTTCTTCCATTTCAACCATAAATTATGTTGCTTCTGATTTTTTTTATTTAACAAACAACTTTATTTTTACGTTACTTACTTTTTATTTTAACCGAAATCACTTTTTTTCTTACTTTTGCAATAGCTGTTCTGACTTTTAAATTATCTTAATCCAAAGTTTCGGTTCTTCTCTCCCGAATTTAAGGTTCTTTTTCCACTTTATCTTATTAAAAGTTTACTCACCGAAATTACGGTTTCAATTTTCCCTAAAATACTGGGTTTTTTCCCTCGAATTTCTTTAATTTCCCTACACAATCACTGTTTTATTTTCTCTGTAATTATGCTCTAACTTTGCAAAATTTTTCTTTATTTTTCCGAATTCACGGTTTTATTAAAAAATTTCATTTCACTCGCGATCTTTGTTTCTCGAAGCGTGGGGTTTCATATACCGTCCAAACTGTACGCATAAAAATCATCAAATATAACTTTTTATATATATATATATACTCTATAAATTTGTTTCCTTCCAACTCTCCCTATTCTCAGCTTGGCAGGAGTTTCTGGGAATTTTGTGGGTTTTTGATTTGGGCGCCAAATATAGCGGGAGAGCTATATTAGGGAAAGGGTTAAGGAAGTGGGACGCTGAGAATAATCGGGCTAAGTCGAAGATAAAGTCGATGCGTCGTTAAATATATGTTTCTTGACTTACTCAATCTAGAGAAGGCGGTTGGACTTTCCAAATTCTTCGAAGAGAAAACTTCGGTAACGATTGGATACGGGCACGCCACGGTATCACTGGTAGAATTTGGGGGAACGGACTGTGGTTTACTCTAACCAAGTTCGGAACGAAGTGAAGCACGAGAAGCGACCGGCCGGCCTGCTACCCTATGATCGGGCAGGTCGGGCCCTCCTCGTGATTCCTCGGACAACTAGATAGGTCAGATAGGGCC
>JBAGKK010427762.1:0-17854 GCA_037177015.1 Euceroptres primus
TAGAAAATTTGATTTTTTAGTAGAATCTGGACTTTTGGGAGTCACGACTGTTACAGGAATTGACTTTGTCGTAGAATCTTGACTTTTGGAGGTCACAACTGTAACAGGAAAAGATTTTGTCGTAGAATCCTGACTTTTGGAGGTCACAACTGTAACAGGAAACGATTTTGTCGTAGAATCCTGACTTTTGGAGGTCACAACTGTAACAGGAAATGATTTTGTCGTAGAATCCTGACTTTTGGAGGTCACAACTGTAACAGGAAACGATTTTGTCGTAGAATCCTGACTTTTGGAGGTCACAACTGTAACAGGAAAAGATTTTGTCGTAGAATCCTGACTTTTGGGGGTCACAACTGTTACAGGAATTGATTTTGTAGTACCAGCTGGATTTCCCTGCGTCACAGCTATTAGAGGCAACTGCAAGTAAAAAATATTTCAGGATTTACTGTACCTGACTAAAGTAAAGTGCTTAATTTTTTTTAAAATTTTCATATCCTTCAATCTTAATTATCGTATTTACGGAATATGACTCTTTTTTAAAAAATCCGCAGAATTCCTATTCCACTCTATACAATACGTCAATTACTTAGATAATATACATATTTTCTTTGTTTATATATTAATTTTGTAATAAATACTCTTAATAATAAGTACTCCACTCTTCTTACGGAAGCTAGAATTCGCAAGGTTGTTTGATATGTCCCACACGTCAAATTTTTTTAAAACAAAAATTTTGAAAGTTTCAACGATATCATTAAAAAGCGCTTTTTGCTTTTTTTTGTATTTTTTCTTAAAGTTTTTATCTTAATATGCAAATTCAAGCGCTTTTTGTAGAACATTTTAAGAATAAGACTAATTTTTGTAAATATTTAGAGTGATCTGGAGTTTAAATTGTTTTTAGTCTAGAAACTTTGATGAGAGTATAAAATTTTGAAATTTGTTTTGTATTTTTTAAAGACTCTTGTATCAAGACGAACTTTAGTTTCCAGATGGTGTAAAGATATTGTAAAAATGGAAGGTCCTCGTCACGAACCAGTTTTTTAAAAATAAATTTTAAACTCTTTTTACTTACCGCTGAAGTAGATATCGTTAGACCACTCAGTGTTAATAGGACCAACGGACTTGCCAAAAAAGAGACGATCATTTTGACATCTATTCTTATGCTCGTTGCAAAATTTAATGCAGTACATAATGTCATCATCCACATTACGTTTTACGTAATACTTATATTGGAAAACAATAAAGATAATAAAAAGTTGTCAGACAAGTTGAATGTGCTTCCAAATGGAAAAAACTTCAGAAGAAATGTTAAAAGAATCTTGAACATATTTTTAAGTTTAGAAATTAGGGTTAAAATTGCTTCAAAATATCGAAGTTGGTCAAGAGTTAAATTTTAAACTTTTTTAAAAATTGAACTTACAAAAACTCACAAAAAATCTGCGATTCGATGGTATTTTTCATTATTATAATTTTTTAAGAGATGCATAAAATTATTAGGAATTATACGATTATGTTTATTATTAAGAATATAGGATGCTTTCAAGTCAAAATTTGAATCCAATTATTTCCATTCTTCGAGCTCTTTTTTAAACCTTTTTTTTTCGTTCCAACTTAATTTTACTTAATCCACCATTTTGAAATTTTGAAATTTGACACCAAATTCATATTCAGTGAGCCCAAAAACCCCCTAGTATCGAGTTTTCTTGAAATCCGCTAATGTCATAAATTTTCCCAAATATAGGGTCCCTATATTGGATCCGCCATTTTGAATTTTGACCCCAGATTCGCATTCGGCAACTCCAAAATCCTCCTAGTATCAACTTTCACTGAAATCGGCCAATTTATTGCATTTTTCAAAATTTTGGTCGCCATATTGAATCCACCATTTTGAAATTTTGAAATTTGACACCAAATTCGCATTCAACGACCCTCAAAACGCCCTAGTATAGACTTTAATTGAAATTGGCCAATTAATTGCATTTTTAAAAATTATGGTCGCCATATTGAATCCGCCATTTTGAATTTTCGAATTTTGACCCAAAATTCGTATTCAGCGACACCAAGATCCTTTAAGTACCGACTTTCATTGAAATCGGCCAATTTATTGCATTTTTCAAAATTTTGGTCGCCATATTGGATCCACCATTTAGAATTTTGGAAATTTGACACCAAATTCGTATTCAGCGACCCCAAAAAACTCGTAGTACCGAGTTTTATTCAAATCCGCTAATTCCATAAATTTTTTGTTTAGGGTTGCCATATTGGATCCGTCATTTTTAATTTTTGAATTTTGACCCGAAATTCGTATTCACCGAAACCAAAAACCCCTTTTTACCAAGTTGTATTGAAAGCTGCTAATTTCATAAATTTTTTTAAATTTAGGGTTGCCATATTGTATCCGCCATTTTTGATTTTTTGAACTTTGACCCCAAATTCAAATTCAGCGACCCCAAAAACCACATAGTGTCGATTTTCATTGAAATCGGCCAATTTATTGCATTTTTCAAAATTTTGGTCGCCATTTTTCGCCCGCCATTTTGAATTTTGACCAAAAATTTGTATTCAGCGGCTCCAAAATCCTCCAAGTATCGACTTTCATTGAAATCGGCTAATTTATTGTATTTTTCAAAATTTTTGACACTATATTGGATCCGCCATTTTGAATTTTTAAATTTTTACCAAAAATTCGTATTCAGCGACCCCAAAAATGGTTAAATACAAACTTTCATGAAAATTCATCCGCTAGTATGGCCTGCACATTTTTGGCCCACTTTGATGATAATTTCCCAAATTTTCAAATCTACATATATCTCATTTCGTGTGAATATGTGTTTTTCGAAAAAAATACCGGCAAGGTAGGAATCGGGTTAAATGTGACTTACCCTAAAAATGAAGTGTTAAAAAGTTTTTTATTTTCACATTTTTTGAGGTTGTTTTTCCTGTTTACACTTATAAAGATGGGACATTTTAAAATAGCTACAGAATTATTGTTCCACTTTAATTACATATGAAAATAGGTATTATTTAAATTGAAATTTCATTGAAATTCCTAATATATAATATTCTTGCTTTAATTTTGCTCATGCACTAATTTCTTAATAAATATTCTAGCAATATATTTCGTCTTAACAGGAAACGTTCACATACTCGATTTATCTTTTAAACAATAAACGATTACAAAGCAGGTTCTACAGAAATATTACGTTCAAGTTCCTAAGGTCAAGAATAAATGAGACGTTCATGGAAATATGTAAAGAAAAATTATTTTGAAACCTCCATGTTTAGATTTCATATTTAAATAATAATAACTTAATAATAATAAAGTAATGGCATAAAATAATAATAATTAAAATAAATTTAAATTAAGTAATAATCATTTTTTAGGGTTTCGTAGCCTCAGGTAGAAACCCTTATAGTTTCGATCTGTTGTCCGTCCGTCGTGCTATTTTGATAAGCAACTGGCATATGGCCCAAAAGTGGCATAAGACCCCAAATTGGCATAGGACCCAAAATTGACATAGGACCCAAAATTGGCATAGGACCCAAAATTCGCGTAGAAACCAACATTGACAGAGAGCCCAAAATTGACGTAGAATGCAAAATTGACATAGGGCCAAAAACTGCTATATGACCCAAAATTCGCATAGGACCCAAAACTGACATAGGGCCCAATATGGATATAGGACTCAAAATTGAAATAGGACCCAATATGGACATTGGGTCCAAAATTGACATTGGACCCAATGTGGAGATAAGGCCCAAAACTGAAATAGGACCCAATATGGGCATAGGGCACTAAACCGGCATATGGCCTAATATGGATTTAGGGCCCAACACTGACATAGACCCTAATATGGGCATATGGCCCAAAACTGACAAAAGACCAAATACGGACATAGGGCACAAAACTGGCATAGGGCCCAATATGGACGTAGGACCCAAAACTGGCATAGGACCTAATACGGACATAGGGTCCAAAATTGGCAATGGACCCAATATGGACATAGGCCTCGAAACTAACCTAGGGCCCAATATGGGCATAGGGCCCAAAATTAGTGGACTTCATATGGTCAAGCTGGCCTAGGACCCAATATGGGCAGAGGACCCAAAACTGGAATAGGGTCCAATATGGACATGGGGCCCAAAACTGGCATAGGACTCGATATGGACAATCCAAAATTGACATTGGACCAAATATGGAACTATTAGTTAAGGAAAATGTGTTAATTTTTTTTACCAAGAAACGTTTAAATTATTGTTAATTGATATACGTAAAATAAGGAATGTGTGAAGGAATATAATAATTTTTGTTTACAAATATTTATTCATCTGTGAATAAATAGGAAATTATATTCAATGTTCGAGTAAAGTAAAACGAGAATAAATATTCTGTTTTGAATAAAAGATACAGTAGGGTAATAAAGCTCGAGGATCCTTTTGAGAGGCAACCCACCACACAATAAGGATGTATTTAAACGAAGTGCACTTGTCAGCAAAATGAAAACATGTCTAGCCTCGAAATTTCGTATTTTATCGGAGAAATGAAAGTGAATCTCAACAACGACAGAGGAATTTGAGACACAATAGGGAGCAAAAGTGGCTAGAAGATAAACTGGAGATTTTGAACAATAGAGATGAAAGGCTCCAAAGCAAAAGTGAATAAGTGCTGAAAAAATAAGGGGAGGGGGAAAACATGTTGATGAGTTAGTCTCAACAGAAAAACATTTATTTATATTGTTATCCTATATATCTAGTAGAATAAATAAAATCAAATTAAAATATTAAATCTATACTAACTACAGATTTCTGTTACCGACATTTACCGACATCTTAAATCTATGTTGGTTCTGTTCCATGCTAGAATTTTTCCTATCAGTGCAAAATGGTTTTATTCTATGTTAAATGTAGGAAAAAATATCATAAAAAATTTAGTACAGACACAAACCCATTTAGTATAGAACAGAACCATTTAGCACGGACACGAAACCTTTTGAGATGGATATCGGTAACTAGGAAATCTGATTGTCATAATGAAATCACAGAAGAAATTTGACTCCGACATGAACCCATTTAACATTAGCATCTACTTTTATCTTGAATCTACACTAACTGTAGAGATCTGTTACCGACATTTATCGGTAATTAGAATCTGCTGACTCTGTTCCATAAAAACCATTTATTTCTATTACTATCCTATATTTACACTAACTGCAAACTCCTGTTATCGACTTTTACCGACATCTATAATCTGGGTTGGTTCTTTTCCGTGCTAAAATTCTCCGTATCAGAGAAAAATGGTTTTATTCTATACTATGTGTAAAAAAAATCACAGGGTAATTTCAGTGCAGACACAAACCCATTTAGCATAGAACAGAACCATTTAGCTGAGGCACAAACACTTTTAGCATTGAATAGCACCATCGAAAGCTTAGGATATCGGTAACAAGGAAATCTGATCGTGATAATGAAAACACAGAAAAAATTTGAATCAGACATGAAGCCATTTTGAAATTATCTCTTCTTTTATCATGAATCTACACTAACTGCAGATTAATATTACCGAAATTTCCATAAGAACTATTTTTACCCTATATCTACACTAACTCCAGATTTGTTACTGAGATTTACCGACATCTAGAATCTGCGTTGGTTCAGAACCATACTAAAATTCTCCTTAACTGTGCACAATGGTTTTATTTTAAAGTAAGTGTGAAAAAATCATAGAACATTTTTAGTAAAGACTTCAACCCATTTAGCATAGAATATTTAGCACGGACACGAACCCTTTAACATGGAACAATACCATCGGAAGCTCGGGATATCGGTAACAAGGACATCTGACCGGGATAATAAAATCACAGAAGACATTTGACCCAGACATGAACGCACTTAGCATTTATCTCTACTTTTATCGTATATCTACAAGAACTGCAGATTTCTCTTATCGGCATTTACCGACGTTGAGAATCTACTGGTTCTGTTCCATAAGAACCATTTGTCTCTATTATTATACTATATCTACTCTAGCTTCAAATTTGTTACCGACATTTACCGACATGTAGAGTCTGCACTCTAGAAAACCATTTTTCATTGGTAAGAAGAAATTTAGCATGAAACAAAATGTTCCAAGCTAAATTTCTGCTTACCAAAGCAAAATGGTTTCCTTTTATGCAAATTGTTAAGCAAAATCACAAAATAATTTTAGTGCAGACACAAACCCATTTCGCATAGAACAGAATCATTTAGATCAGACACGAACCCTTTTAGCATGGAACAGCACCATCGAAAGCTTGGGATATCGGTAAAAAGGAAATCAGGTCGTGATAATAAAATCACAGACGACATTTGACTCAGACATGAACCAGCTTTCCTTTTATCTCCTCTTTTATCTTGTATGCACTCTAACTTGCAGATTTCTGTATCGGTATTTACCGACATTGAGAATCTGCGTTAGTTTTGTTCCATACGAACCATTTGTCTCTATTATTATCCTACATCTAGACTAACTCAAGATTTGTTACCGACATTTACCGACATTTACCGACATTTACCTACATTTACCGACATTTACCGACATTTACCGACATCTGTAATCTGGTTATTTGTGTTCCATACTAAAATTATTTGTATAAGTGCAAAATGGTTTTATTCTAAGCTGAGTCTAAAAAATAATCTTGGAACATTTTTAGTACAGACACAAACCCATTTAGTATTGAACAGAACCATTTAGCACGGACACGAACATCTTGAGAATGGAATAGAATTATCGAAATCTCAATATATCGGTAATAAGGAAATCTGATCGTGATAATGAAATCACAGAAGAAATTTGACTCAGGCAAACACCCATTTAGCGTATACTTTTGTTCTACACTAATCACAGTTTTCTGTTGCCGACAATTATAACCACAGAACAAATTTGAATTAAGCATGAACCCATTTAGCGTATACTTTTTTCCTACACTAATTACAGTTTTCTGTTATCGACATTTACCGACAATTATAATCTGTTGGTTCTATTCCATAACAACCATTTGTCTACATTATTATCCTACACACATGCACACACACACACATACGCATATATATATATATATATATATATATATATATATATATATATACAAACTCCAGATTTGTTACTGATATTTACCGACATTTTATCGACATGTAGAATCTATGCTGGTTCTATTCCGTGCTAAATTTCTTCTTGTCAGTGCAAAATGGTTTTATTTTCTGTGTGATACAAAATCACAGAACAATTTTAGTTCAGACATTAACCCATTAAGCATAGAACAGAACCATTTTAGTACAGAACAGAATCATTAAGCATAGAACAGAACCATTTTAGCATAGAACAGAACCATTTTAGCATAGAACAGAACCATTTTATCATAGAACAGAACCATTTTAGCATAGAACAGGACCATTTTAGCATAGAACAGGACCATTTAGCACTAACGCGAAACTTTTTAGCCAAGACCAGAACCATTAAAGTTTCTAGATGTCGGTAAATGTCGGTAACAGAAATCTTATTTAATTTATCTTCTTACCTGCTATGGCAAAGTCCTTTATGCTGGTGATGACAACTGATGGATAAGTAACTTCGTATTAGAGATGAAGTTTATCCAGCATCTCTTCATGGGGTTATAAATTACTCTCGGAGAAGGTAATAAACTTCCAGAAAGCCCTTGGCTACTTTATTACTGGCCAATTTGGAGAACCGAGGAATACACGAGGTCCATATGTTCAGTCATATCTTCTGAACATTTATTGATGGTTATCTTTGTTGGGCTTGCAATTTCATCTAAACTTGTTATTTCACCCACTCGTGGGTACTTAAATTCCCGTAATTGATAGTACGTTCGTAGAAATCAAATATCTACGCGTCCTGGATTTGAAAACAGTTCTTGATCGTAATCTTAGTAATCAGATAAAAAAATTTGTAAATAAAAAATTTTAGTCCAATATGCAGAGTTTTCAGAATTTAGTTTCACTTTAAGGGCATGTAACATTTATACGATCCCTACCTTACCGTCATTTTTTTCGACAAACTCACTTCCACACGAAATGAGTTATCGAGATGAAAATTTGGGGAATTACATAAAAAGCATTTAGGAATGTTTATCTGGTCTTAAATATTTGAAATTGCAAAAAAAATTTGAAATTTTTTTTCTCAATTTTGAAAATTTAATATGAGATAAATCTTCCTTAATTTCTTTTATTTCATTCTCCAAATTTTCAACTCAATATCTCATTTCGTGTGGACGTGAGTTTGTCGAAAAGAAATGCCGGTAAGGTAGGGATCGGATAAGTGTTTCATGCCCTTAAGGGCTTCATAAAATTGAGATTTTCTCCTGGATAAAATTAAATTAAAAATCCACAACCTTTTTTGAAAATCCACAACCTTTTTTAAAAAATGGAATTTTTTAATGAAGATTGTAAATCTATTTATGAAAATTAATATAAAAAATATATACCAAGGGGGATTTTTCCTAAACTCTTGTTTGAAACGAAATTCTGAAGTCTGTAGATTTTTCAAGTTTTGATGACTGGAATTATTACGAAGTGCAGCGAACTTTTGTCGATGAATATTTTAGTTAGAGTCCATCCACCAGAGCTATTAAAGTTTTACGATTCAACTGCTAGGAAAGACTCTTATTCCCGTTAAATCGAAGAATCGTGCAGACGATATTGACCTTTCCATCCTTTATGGAAGAATAGATAGGCTCTTAAATAATTCAGAAAAGCCTACTTTCTGGAGTTCAAACAAAATATAAAATAGGAATCTGTTCATTAAGTAGAAGCACCCTCGATTAGAAGTTTTGATATATTTGTAAATATTTGTAAAAAACAATAAAAATAAAAGGAGAAAATATCCTGAATTCCTGATAATCAAGTTCCCCTGATATAATTTTAAAATAGGACATAAATAAAAGCGAATGCTTAATTGAAAATCACGATCCGATGATACAAAAAAAGGGAATACATTCTTCGACATCATGTTCCCCTGACACTATTTTTGTAAAGAATCGAAATAATAGGACATAACTCCTTGGATTTGGCGTTCCCCTGATACAATTTTTAAAAATAATGTTACGAACTTCGACAATATCATTCTCCTGAAAAATAAAGAAAATATCTCCTTGGCGATAATGTTCCCCTGACACTATTTTTAAAAGAATAAAAATACCTGAGTCCCTCTTATGAAAATTGGGAGGGAATTAAAATAAAAGCGAATATTTCCTGAATTATCATGTTCCCCTGATACTATTTTTGAAATAATCAAAATAAATTTAAGTACCTCCTGGATATTTGTGTTCCCCTTATGTTTGAAAGAGTCAAAATAAAAGAAAATGCATCTTCGGTAAGCATATTCCTCTGATAAAACAAAACCGAATATCTGTTTGGCGATCATGTTTCCCTAATATTATTTTTAAAAGGAATAGAAATATCTCCTTCAGTTACATGTTCCCCTCATGATATTTTTAAAAGGAATCCAAAAAATCTGACTAAAACCTCGGTGAGAATTCATCTGATAAAATAAAAAGGAATGCACGATTCGCAGTCATGTTCCCCTGATACTATTTTTTTAAGAAATCAAAATAAAAGTATCTCCATAATGTTTGTGTTTCCCTTATAAAATACCTTTTGGGAGATCATGTTTCTCTGATTAAAGGTAAAGGAATAACTCCTTGACAGAGGAACTCATGTTCCCCTGATACCATCTTTAAAAAGAATCAAAATAAAAGTGAACACCGCCTTGGCTTTTTGTATTCCCCTTATGAAATTTTAAAAAGGAATCAAATTAAAACCAAATATCTCTTTGGCGATTATGTATCCCTGATACTATTTTCAAAATGAATAAAAATACATACTTGATTTTCGTGTTTCCCTTCTAATTATGTTCCTCTGATAAAATAAAACTGAATATTTCTTGGCGATCATATTCCCCTGATAATGTTTTTATAAAGATTAGGAATACCTCCGTCATGTTCATATTATTCTTATTAAAATTTTGAAAAAGAATAAAAATAAAAGATAATACCTCCCTGAAATTATGTTCCCCTGATACTATCTTAAAAGAAATTAAAATAAAATAAATATCTTCTTGGTGTTTTTGTTCCTTTTTTTAAATTTTGAAAACCAATCAAAGTAAAAGCAAATATCTCCTTGGCGAGGATATTCCCCTGATACTATTTTTAAAAATAATAAACATCCCTCCTCCATGTTCGTATTCCCCTTATAAAATTTTAACAAGAATCAAAATCAGTGCGAATACCTCTTTGGCGATTATGTTCCCCTGATACTATCTTTAAAGGGAATTAAAATAAAATAAACATCTTCTTGTTGTTTTGGGTCCCCTTATAAAATTTTTGAAAAGGAATCAAAATAAAAGCGATTTTGTCCTTGGTGAACATGCTTTTCTAATACTAGCTTTAAAAGCAATGAAAATAAAATGAATTTCTTCATGATTTTTTGTTCCCCTTATGATTTTTTTTAAGGAATCAAATTAAAAGAGAATATCTCATTGGCGATCATACTCCCTTAATAATGTTTTTAAAATAATTAAAAATACACGCTTGATTATCGTGTTCCCCTTATTTAATTTTGAGAGGGAATCAAAATAATATCAAATAGCGGCTTGTTGATTATGTTCCTCCGATAAAATAAAACCGAATATATCTTATCGGTCATGTTCCCCTAATACTTTTTTAAAAAGCATAAACATACCTCTTTCCTGTTCGTATTCCCCTTATAAAATTTTAAAAAGAAATAAAATTAAAAGCGAACATCTCCTTGGCGACTATGTTCCCCAAATACGATACGTAAAATGAATAAAAATACATGCTGGATTTTCGTGTTCCCCTTATTTAATTTTGAGAGGGAATCAAAATAATATCAAATAGCGGCTTGTTGATTATGTTCCTCCGATAAAATAAAACCGAATATATCTTATCGGTCATGTTCCCCTAATACTTTTTTAAAAAGCATAAACATACCTCTTTCCTGTTCGTATTCCCCTTATAAAATTTTAAAAAGAAATAAAATTAAAAGCGAACATCTCCTTGGCGACTATGTTCCCCAAATACGATACGTAAAATGAATAAAAATACATGCTGGATTTTCGTGTTCCCCTTATTAAATTTTGAAAGGGAATTAAAATAAAATAGAATTTTTTCTTGTTGGTTATGTCTCTCTGATAAAATAAAACCGAATATATCTTAGCGTTCATGTTCCCCTAATACTATTTTTAAAAAAGAATAAACATACCTCTTTCATGTTCAAAATTCCCCTTATATTTTTTTGAAAAGAATCCAAATAAATGCGAATACCTCCTCGGAGATCATGTTCCTCTGATTAAATATAACTCATGTTCCCCTGATACTATCTTCCTCTGATTAAATATAACTCATGTTTTCCTGATACTGTCTACCTCTGATTAAATATAACTCATGTTTCCCTAGTACTATCTTCCTCTGATTAAATATAACTCATGTTCCCCTGATACTATCTTCCTCTGATTAAATATAACTCATGTTTTCCTGATACTGTCTACCTCTGATTAAATATAACTCATGTTTCCCTAGTACTATCTTCCTCTGATTAAATATAACTCATGTTCCCCTGATACTATATTCCTCTGATAAAATATAACTCATATTCCCTCTGATACTATGTTCCTCTGATTAAATATAACTTATATTTCCCGGATATCCTCTTTAAAAAGTATCAAAATAAAACACAACCTCTTCCACTGATAATATTTTTAAAATGATTAAAAATACACGCTTGATTATCGTGTTCCCCTTATTAAATTTTCAAAGGGTAATAAATTAAAATCGAATACTTCTTTGTTGGTTATGTTCCCCACATAAAATAAAACCGAATACATCTTAGCGATCATGTTCCCCTAATACTTTTTTTCGATAATAAACATACCAGTTTCATGTCTAAATTCCCCTTATAAAATTTTTGAATAGAATCAGAATAAATGCGAATACCTGTTCGGAGATCATGTTCCTCTGATTAAATATAACTCATGTTCCCCTGATACTATGTTCCTCTGATTAAATAAAACTCATGTCCCCTGGTACTATCTTTAAGCGGAATCAAAATAAAAGTACATGTCTCCTTTGATTTTGTGTTCCCCTTACTAAATTACGGATGCAATCATGTTCCCCTGATAATATTTTTAAAAAGGAATCAAAATAAAAGAAAATACTTTCTTGGTTTTTGTGTTCCTCTTGTAAAATGACGGAGGAACTCTTGTTCCCCTGATACTATTTTTAAAGCGAATAAAAATACATGCTTTATTTTCGTATTCCTCTTGTGAAATTTTGAGATGGTTTTAAAATAAAATCGAATACCTCCTTGGTGATTTTGTTCCACTGATAAAATAAAATCTAATATATCCTAACGATTCTGTTCCCCTGATACTATTTTTAAAAATAATAAACATTCCTTCTTGCTCGTATTCCCGTTATGAAATTTTGAAAAGAATTAAAATAAATGCGAATACCGATTGGGAGATCATATTTTTTTGATTCAATATAACTTATGTTTCCCTAAGTAAATCTTTAATCGGAATTAAAATAAAAGTAAATACCTCCTTGCTGTTTGTGTACCCTTCATAAAATGACTGATGTGATCATGTTCCCCTAATATTCAAAAAAAAGAATCAAAATAAAAGTAAATACCTCCTCAGCTTTTGTGTTCCCCTTATAAAATGGCAGAAAAACTCTTGTTCCTCTGATACTATTTTTAAAAGACATCAAAATAAAGAAAATATCTTCTAGGTTTCTTTGTTCCCCTAACTAAATTTGAAAAAGGAATCAAAATAAAAGCGATTATCTCCTTGGTGAACATGTTCCCCTGATACTATCTTTAAAAGTAATGGAAATAAAGTAAATATCTTATGGTGTTTTTGTTCTTCTTATGATTTTGCTTAAGGAATCAAATTTAAAGCGAATATCTCCTTAGCATTATGTTCCCCTGACAATATTTTTAGATAAAATGGATTTTTTTTTAAATGGATAAAAATACGGATGGATAAAGGATAAAAAAACTTTAAAATGGATAAACAGACATGCTTGAATTTCGTGTTCCCCTTATTAAATCATGTTCCCTTAATACTTTTTGAAAAAATAATCTTTATGTTCGTATTCCCCTAATGAAATTTTTAAAAGAACCAAAATAAATGTGAATACCGCCTGGGAGATAATATTCCTTTGATTCAATTTAACTCATGTTCCCCTAATTAAATCTTTAAACGGAATCAAAATAAATACCTGCTTGGCGTTTGTGTTCCCCTTATAAAATGGCGGATGCGATCATGTTCCCCTGAGAATATTTGTTAAAAGGAATCAAAATTAAAGTAAATACCACCTCGGTTATTGTAAAATGACGAAGGAACTCTTATTCCCCTGATGTTATTTTTAAAAGAAATCAAAATAAAAGTAAACCTCTTCTTGGATTTTTTGTTCCCCTAACGAAATTTGTAAAAGAATCAGAATAAAAGTGAATATCTCCTTGCCGACCATGTTTCCCTGATACGATATGTAAAAATAGTAAAAATACCTCCTTGTTTTTTGATTTTTCCTTAAGATATTTTGAAATGGAATCAAAATAAAAACAAATGCGTTTTTGATGAACATGCTCCTCTGATCAAATAATAAAAATTCGTTGTTGGCGATTATGTTTCCCTGATAATGTTTATAAAACGAATAAAAAAACATGCTTTATTTTCGTGTTCCCCTTATTAAATTTTGAGAAGGATTCAAAATAAAATCGAATACCTCCTTGTTGGTTATGTTCCACCGATTAAATAAAACCGAATATACCTTAGCGATCATGTTCCCCTAGTACTTAAAAAAAGAATAAACCGATTATATCTTATCGATCATGTTTCCCTAGTACTTTTAAAAAAAGAATAAACTGAATGTATCTTAGCAATCATGTTCCCCTAATACTTAAAATATTATTTTACTATAATATTATAAAATATTATTATTATTAAAATATTAATCCCCTTATAAAATTTTGAAAAGATTAAAAATAAGTGCGAATACCTCCTCAGAGATCATGTTCCTCTGATTAAATATAACTCACGTTCCCCTAATATTATCTTCAAGTGGAATCAAAATAAAAGTAAATACCTCCTCGGATTTTGTGTTTCCCTTATAAAATGAAGGAGGAACTCTTGTTCCCCTAATATACTACTTTTAAAAGGAATCAAAATAAAAGTAAATATCTTCTTGGTGCTTTTGTTCCCCTGATGAAATTTTGAAAAGGAATCGTAATAATTTCAACTACTTCCTTGGTGGTCATGTTACCCTGACATGAATTGAAAACTGAGGGTAATTTTCAAAGCCTTGGTTATTTATAGATAGAAATGCTTACATGACTTCGAATGAAGTAGCCAACTGGAAAATAAGTAATATCTTCAGACGTGGACTACGTGGTAAAACAGTATAACTTTCAGTTCGCAGCCTGATGTATTCCTCGTACATTTTCGAGAAAGACCGAAATTTACTGCGGCGCCGGCGAACGTATTCACAAGCCAGATGTGACATTTCAATCTGATTCAGCCAAGTGCAACGGTCCAACGGTTGACAGTTGGCACGCTCTGTGCAGGCATGCGTTTCCAAACACGTAATTCAAATTTCACTACTATACTGCATTTCACTACCAAATCTATACTACACATGAAATTACTACAGGGATTTTCGAAATTTTAGTTGATAAACAAACTTTTTAACCCTTTAGTGCCGAAAGTAACTTAATTGTTGCGTTCAGTTTCTTCGATTTTCTAGAATTTACACGTGATCAACTTAAAAATCGGCAAAATAAATATGTGAATTAGAACAAAGTAGCCTATTCCGCATCTTGTAAGGGGCTTATAAGTTATTATATACTCAATAGAAGGCAAAAATTAACAAAAAAGGCGACAAGCGCTTACAAGGAAAAGGTTCGTAGCTTTAGGTGCTATATTGATATTGGGCCTTATATCCATTTTCAACTTTTTTAGTTAAATATATTACTAAATATTTTACATGATATTGGATATTACGTGATATCCTTTTGATTTTTTTTATATACACACCTAATCACACTTAATGTGTTTAGGTGATTAGTGTTTTGGCAATATGCCAATTTCGGGCCCTATGAAAATTTTGGGTCCTACGCGAATTTTGGGTCCTATGCCAATTTGAGCCCTGTGTCAATTTTGGGTTCTACGCGAATTTTAAGTCCCATGCCAATTTTGGGCCACATGCCAATTTTGGGCTCCACGAAAATTTTGAGTCCTATGTCAATTTTGAGTCCTACGCGAATTTTGGGCCATAAGCCAATTTTGGGTAATATGCCAACTTTGGGCCCTGCGTCAATTTTGAATCTTATATCAATTTTGGGCCTATGCCACTTTTGGGTGTTATGCGAATTTTGGGCCATATGTCAATTTTAGGCCCTATGTCAATTTCGGGTCCTATATCACTTTTGGATCCTATTTCAATTTTTAATCCTACGCGAATTTTGAGCCACATACCCATTTTGGGTCCTATGTCAATGTTGGGTCCAACGTGAATTTTGGATCCTATGTCAATGTTAGGTCCAACGTGAATTTTGGATCCTATGTCAATTTTTGGTCTTAAGCGAATTTTGGGTCCTACGTAAATTTTGGATCCCATGTCAATTTTGGGTCCTTGTAGATTTTGGGTCCTACGCAAATTTTGAGTCCTATGTCAATTTTTATTTCTACGCGAATTTTGGGTCGTATGTCAATTTTGAGTCCTATGCCAACTTTAGGCCCTGTCAACTTTGGGACCTATGCCAATTTTGAGTCTTATGTCGATTTTGGGCCCTATGCCAACTTGGGACCTTCTGCGAATTTTGCGCTATATGTCAATTTTAGGTCCTATGTGAGTTTTGGGTCTTATATCACTTTTGGATCCTATGTCAATTTTTAGTCCTACGCAAATTATGGGCCACATACCAATTTTTGGACCTATGCCAATGTTGGATCCAACGCGAATTTTTGGTCCTTTGTCAATTTTGGACCCTATGTCAATTTTGGGTCTTAAGCGAATTGTGAGTCCTATGCCACTTTTGGGTCCCATGCCCATTTTGGGATTTATGCCGATTTTGACTCCTGTGTCAGTTTTGGGTCTTAAGAGAATTTTTAGTTCTATGTCACTTTTGGGCTCCATGCCCATTTTGACTCCTATGACAGTTTTGGGTCCTATGTCAGTTTTGAGTCTTATGCCAATTTTGGGTTCTATATCCATTTTGGGCCTATGCCACTTTTGGGTGTTATGCGAATTTGGGGCGATATGTTAATTTTAGGCCCTATGTTAATTTTGGGTCCTACATCACTTCTGGATCCTATGTCAATTTTTAGTCCTACGCGAATATCGGGCCACATACCAATTTTGAGTCCTATGTCAATGTTGGGTCCAACGCGAATTTTGAATCCTATGTCAATTTTGGTCCCTATGTCAATTTTGAGTCTTAAGCGAATTTTGAGTTCTATGCCACTTTTGGGTCCCATGCCAATTTTGGGTCCTATGGCAATTTTGGGTCCTATGCCAATTTTGACTCCTATGGATCCTAGGCGATTTTTGAGTCCTATTACACTTTTGGGGCCTATGTAAATTTTGGGTCCTATGCCAATTTTGGGTCTTAAGTCAATTTTTGGTCCTATGTCTATTTTGGGATCTATGCCAATTTTGGGTCCTATGTGAATTTTGAGTCATATGCCAATTTTAGGCCCTATATAAATTTTGGGTCCTATATCACTTCTGGACCCTATGTCAATTTTTATTCCTACGCGAATTTTGGACCACATACAAATTTCGGGTCCTATGTCAATTTTGGGTCCGTACGATGAACCGAAGGACGGACAACAGATTGAAACAACAGGTTTCTGCCTTTATAGAAGGGCAGAAATCTTAGGCTGCGAAACCATAAAAATGGAAAAAAACTCTTTTGACAAAAAACAGAAAAAGATCGTACATTATTCCTGAATTTTTTCAGAGTTTTTAGTCTATGGGAAAGAGGTGCCGATCTCCCGTTAATTGAGACAGTCTGACGGATAAATAAATTGAATATAAATTTCAATATTCGCTGGATTCCCAGCACTACAGCAAACGAGTATCAAGGCGGAAGGATGTGACAAGGGGGCGAATTTCATGCTTGGCACGTGAAGGATTTCATTAGAAAATGTTGGGTTATCCTTTTTGGCGTCTCGCAAGTTGCATCCTGAAATTGCAGAAATGCAGGAGTAGCTCTGATAGATACTCTGGGCGAATATAATTAAGATGCGCTTGCAATTTGCGATAATGGTTCTCTCGACGAAGGTGACTGTCGACGAGGCACTCTTTTCCCACAGCTTGAGATAGGAGTGGCGCAAGAGAGTTTTTACGTCGATGAAGATTTTACGGCCAATGTCACTCTCAGCTTGGCTAGAGCGTTCGAAAAACTATAATTAAGACATTTCTGTGGGGAGCTCTCGACAGCTGGGTCCAAGTTTTAACGCTCAGAACTCAGGAGGAGAGAAGAGGTTTTAATGAACAAAGCTATTACTCTTACACTCTTAAGTCTCCATTTTCCTCTGTAGGAATTTAAAATAGTGCCGGACGCGATATATTCCGTATAACGAATTCCATCGAACGTATTCTGTCCTTCTACTGGCTTCCGTATTCGGACCTCCCTCTACAATCTTCTGTCTTCGCATTCCGTCTATATACGCTTGTCGTTTCAAGGTGTATCTACGAGTATAGTACAGGAGCCGGGCCGAAATTCCGTTCCTATTTGGAAACAGCAAAGTAGTTATAATAATTATTAAATTTATAAT